>JANHGL010017604.1:49318-81015 GCA_024611195.1 Ceyx melanurus | reverse complement strand
ATTGAAATTATTAAATAATTATTTTCTGTATGAAGCTATAGACCTGTGCAGTGACATTATTTAAAGGCAGTGGCAGAGTAAATGAAAGCATTACAATTAAGAGCACAGAGTCAATAGCACAAAATGTGTTTCCATTCAGGTACTTAATCCTGTGTGAGGGGATTCATGTGTTTGTCGGCACGGATAGCCTGGCTATGTTTGTGTAAAACTGAGGCACAGAAGAAACAGACTTATTGCTATTTATGGGGTATTTTTTAGTCATTTCTATACGACATTCAAACACAAACCTGCTTTTCTTCTGGTAGAAGAGCTTAAGAGGGTCGGTGTCTTCCTCTTCCTCCTCCTCCTCTCCCTGTGCTGTTCAGGGCACTCCTGTCAGAACTGGGGAACTCCCTGTATGTGAGAAGGGAAACAGGAGGCCAGTGTCAGCAGAGGTTTAAATACAGGTGCAAGTAAATGCTCCTGAGAGTGGCCTCCTCCAGGAACACTTGAGGAAGCCCTGTGCATTAGCTGACACTTGCAGGCCCTCCAGAGAGAAGAGCCAAGGAGCTCCACACTTAAATGATTAGATGTGGAACGTGAGAGCTGCGGAAACGAGCTGGACGTCTAGAGGTGAAGCCTGAGCTTCCAGAAGGCATCTGTGCTTGTCACAGGGCCAGGAGGGATGCAGCAGCACGGCACGGGGAAGCGGGCGCCTTGGCACAGGCTTCTGCAAGACCTCACACAGACCTTGGGATGCTTTTCCTCCCAGGCTTGCTAATTAACTCCACGGGGTTTCATCACTGGCTATTACTTACGAGGACTGAGTCTCGTCCGGCCAGGAAGCGAAGTGCAGACACGTCTGCCCAAAGAGTGTCTGCCAGTCAACTGATGTTATTTTCTATCAGACGGATGGTGTTAATTTCCAGAAGCCCTTGATAATCCATACCCAAGGGACTTGGCAGCAGAGGCTGCCAGCCTGCAAGCAGATGTGGGGGGCTCGGATGGAAACACTTCACTCTTAGGAATTTTCTGTTGGCTTTTGGATGCTTCAGTGCCAGTTCCTTACACTTTGATATGCTTGGCTCTTTCAGGTCATCAAAGATCCCCCTCCGCCTCCGCCAGCTCCGAAAGAGGTATGGTGCTGCTGGTCACACTGCCTGCACAGTGCTGCTCCTCTGGGCTGGCCCGTGTGGAGAATCCAGCTCTTTGTCCTAGCTGCTGAAGAAGAAAGAACTGGCCTGTGGGAAGCCTTAAGCTGAGAGGGGGATGGCCAAAGTCCAGATCTCTGGTCTGTCTCACTCCTGTCAGTGTTACGTGAATTAAGCCCAAATCTGCTGAAATATTGAGGGGCTTTATCCCGTGGTAGTTGAACATTGTTTTTCCCATTCTGCAGCAACAGCAGAAAGACTCAGTAGCTCTTGTGTAACAGTCTAAAGATCCATGTATGACTTAAAAAGCATTTCCAACAGAGTGGGCATTCCAGACACTGAGGAACCCTTGTAAGGGGATTTCCCTTCCTCTTATGGGCAACAAAGCACCAGAGGATCTTCTGGAGTCGTCTGCATTTCTGCCCCTTGGTCTCCATTTAGCCCATTGCTTGAGCACTCCCCAGCACAGCTGGTGAATCAAATGAGGAGGGATGATGATCTGGCTCTTGGAAGATGTTACATTTTCTGTAGAAGCTGCCACAGCAAATTCTCTTTTTTGTGTGTGTTTTGCTTATTTTTAGTATTCTTAGGTGGAGTCAAACAACTGTCAGTAAAACATGCAGTTGGATTGCCCATTTGGGAATATAACTTCCTTTTGGTCACTATCAGTGCAAAACATTACGACTATTTCCAAACATGACCAGATTTTGTTTGGAAACTTGAAACTCCAGTGAAATATACTAACACTTGAGGGTGGGGGGAAGTATCTTTTTGAAGTAAATGTTATTTGGATTTCTTACCAGGAAGAAGAACAGGAGCCCTTGCCCAACAAGAAGTGGCCCACAGTGGATGCTTCCTACTACGGTGGACGAGGAGTCGGAGGAATTAAAAGGATGGAGGTTTGTATAAGACAGAGATGCCAATTCACTACAGCACGACCTCTCAGAGGCTGCCAGTGCTGGAAACAAAGGCTTTTAAGGCGTGCTGAAAATACAAGGGCATAATGTCTGCTTCTTTCTCAGTGACATAAGCTAGTAAGATTTTTTACTGTATCGAGTAATTTTGACCTTGCCTATGAAAGAAAGGCTTTCAGTAGTTCCATTTGAGTGGAACTTTAAATAGCTGCCTGAAGACATGCTCTTTCCATCAAGCTAATGAGGAGGAGAGAGTGAGAGCCTTTTCTGAGTGTTTTGGAAGAAATTCCAGGGAAGCAGAAGTCCCCCAACTGCAGGCTGGCCAAACGCGCTGACAGTGGCCACGCTGGGAGGCCTGATCCCAGAGGAGCTCACAGCAACAACAGTGCCCGTCTCTGAAGAGACAGGATAGCATCTTGTTAATTACAACAGAATGAAGAATGTGCATCCTTATGGGCATGTCCTTATGTCAGATTTTATAGTCGAGTCAGCCTTTATGGAATTTGCAGAGCAGTTTTTCCCTTCAGTCTGTGGAACTGTCTCTGTTTGAAATACCACTTAGGCCCTGTTGATGTATCTTGATCAGACTTTTCAAGGTATTGACCTAAGAATTCATCTTTGCTTGAGTTCCATTTCAGCACAGCAGAAGAACAGGCAAGTTTAAAGCTGTGCTGCTTAAATGCTTTTCCTTCAGCGATTCAGAATTGCTAATTTACAAAAGCTTCAGATTTTGGAAAAAGGAAACGTTTTGTGCAGTGCTTTTCAGAGACAAACCAGAAAATGCTTTCCAAGTTCAAGATTTACAAGCCTGGATTTCTGACTGGAGCCATGATGAGCCTCCAGGAGGAGTTCCAGGAGGGCTTGCAGGGTTTAACCCTTACAGTTTGTAAATGAGATGCTGTGTAATGAAACAGAAACCAACAGATACCTCATGAACACGAGTAACATCAGTACCACGAAGCAATGCACGTCCATCACAGCACAGACTTACAGCATTTCCCCTTCCAGGAAGGGTGTATACAGCAGGGTTGGTTTGAGCACTTTCTCATCTGTGCTAGGACAGGACTAAGGGCTAAAGATGGAAACCATCTGAAATTGCTGACAGTTCAAACACCCCAGTGCTCCAGGCAGAGCAGGACCCCTCCTGGCTCTCCCTGCCTCAAGGGGCCATGTTTGGTGAGCCAGGGCAGAGCAAGCAAGGAAAGAGAGAAAACAACAGGCTGATGAGCTCAAAGGGAGGTTATTCCTTACCTGACAGCTACCTGTGGTTTCTGTGCTGTGGCCAATGAAAAACTTGCTGGACTAGTCACTAGATTTCTTCCCCATTTTCAGGTCATGTGGTAATGCAGTTGTCTGTTTTTTTTATTGCTTCTCCATGCTCTTTGCTTCTGCCATTTTGCTGGCAGCTTGATTCTTCTGGCAGCTTTCTTGCATAGAGAAGAGAAGAGAATGAACCAGTAAACTTCTGCTTTCCACTCCTGTTACATATCAACTCCTGTCATCTGCACTAGTTTCACCCCTTTGAGACAGTCTGAGATAATGATGTCATTTCTAGACCCCCACCCCTTACAGGCACTGAGTTTTTATGTCAAAGCTGTGCCATCAGACTCCCACAGATTCTGCTTTCTTTCAGGGTGAAGTAGCTTTAATCTGAAAAGAAGGTCATTTTCTCAGTAAGGAACCCACCATGTATTTCTAAATGGTTTTAACGGTGTTTAAAATACGTTTTAACAACCTCATAAAAAACACCATGAAAGTACCATTGATCACAGTGCAAGATACAGATGCATATTAATGAGTCAGCAGGGCCCACTTCACATGAAAGCCCATTCCAACACTGCAGTGAGGAGTGCCCAGTGAGGAGGAGACACCAGTAAGCAAGTCAAACAGTGGAGTTCCAGCTAGCAGAGGCTCAAAACAGTCCCCTTCACAGGACACCCTGGCCTGCATTTCAGTGAGGCAGGTGACAGTGCTATACACCAGAGCAGGCTGCTCTTGGTCCCCACATGGAGGGTACAGGGGTAAAAAGTAGTTTGTGGTGGTGAAATGAAAATGCCTTCCTCCAAGGTATTTAATTTCTCTGAGGGGCACAGACTCTGGCTCCCTGTTCCATATCACTATATTCCATGTGTGGTGCTGATGAGGATGAAGTTGGACTCCCATCCTCGGGCATAGTTAATGCTGGTACATTACAGTGTCCCTGGTAAGACCTGGAGCAGCCTTCTCCATCCAGGGAGCAGAGGGAAAAGCAGGGCCCTGTAGTCTCCCTGGCGAGCTGTGCCCTTTTGCAGCCAGAGAGCTGTTGCGTCCCACTGTTCTTCTGCCTACTTTCCACGTGCCCGAGCTGCCAGCTAGCAAGAGAGAACTAACAAACCTACCAAGCAGTGTGCAGTGATGCTCTTGATTCTTTCCCTTGGGGTGGGAGGTCAGTCTTCTCTCATTTTTCTTACTTGGTTTCTTCTTAAGCCTGGCATCTCCAGTTAGGAAGTCCCTGAAAGAAAGAAGAGTGTTGGAGTCCTGCAGGAATGGTTACCCATTTCCCAGCAACAGCCCTGTGACCCAGCAGTGTCACATTTAACCCAGACGCAGTGTCAGAATTCAGCTACCTGGGTTTATGTCTATCAGGTCTTCATTACAGGCTCAGACTGTAGCAGATCCATGATTTGGAAGGTCTTGCACTGAAAATAATACAAGCCAGTTTTAATAAGGACTCAAACTCCAACTATAGCTTTTAATTATCTTTTTGGATGATAAAAGTAACAGTCCTGTCTAGATTAGTTTCTTTGTACAACACAGTAAACATCCTTGCTCTAATTGCAGTAGGGTGTTTCAATTTGAAGATGAAATAAACTTACTGTAGCAAGGCAAATAAATAACCTCTCTCAGAGGGAAGTTTTTTCCCTCTATTTCCTCTTTAGAGCATAATAAATCCAGCTATTAATGGAAGGGGAAATAGCTAATTGTCTCATCATCAGCCACACCCCTGGTTTCCTTTCATTTGAACCCTTGGTGTGTATTTTATGTACGTGTGGCAGTGATAAAATACACACAGCTACACGTATTACATTTACTTACTGTGCAGGTCAGACTGCTCCATCTGCCTTTTCTTCACTGTGTATCCTCTTGCAGATAGGCTTGAATTAGAGAACATTTCCCAGATCCACTGCCTCCTGTGCAGCCTGTGTGATGCCCGGTGGAATCTTCTTTGGTGTTTTTGCTGCCGAGAGTCTCGTGATCACAAATGCACTTTAAGAATGTTTGTCATCAAAAACAAAGATGGAACGTTTTCCTCAACACCTCCACTCCTGCTTATCCAGAAATTCTTCAAAGCTTATCTTTTCGTAGGTTAAACAGGTCTGTTGCTTGCAGCTCTGCAGACAGTACGCTTATTCTGAACTCTGGCTTTCCTTAGGTTCGCTGGGGCGACAAAGGATCCACCGAAGAAGGGGCTAGATTAGAGAAAGCAAAAAATGCTGTGGTGAAACTCCCAGAAGAATCAGAAGAACCTTTTCATCCTAAACCACCTAAACCAAAGCCTACCTCACCAGCCATGCAGGAGAAGTGGTACACACCAATTAAGGTAATTTGATAGTCTTTGGTACAGCAGATTTGTCCTAAAGGCTGCATTGTGCCTGCCTTTCCAGGCTCAGGCCTGATGGACTGCACAATGCTTTTCAAGGATTCCCAGTCAAGTACAAGGTGCTGTTCTCAAAGTGAGCCTCGGGACCAAAATCAAGAGCAGTCTGTAGCCCTAAATTCATAATTACTGCCACGTTCTGGTCCTCTCGTGCAGTAAGAGCACTAAAATCCAGTGGGTCTTCATGGGTATTTGGTCTGTCTCAATGGGTACCTAAGTACGACCAAAACTACACCGTTTGTAGCTCATTACCAAGAAAGGCAAAAGCTACATAACACAATATAATGGTAAAAGTCTGACAAACAAGTGAAGCATCATAAACAGCAGCAAATAAAGACCCATCGGCCACACGCCCCGTGGCCCTGCAGAGAATGGTGACCTGGCTGGAAAGTGCTGTGAAACCACCACATTTATGTGGGGAAGTCCCAGGCAGACCTGCAGCAGTTCAGCCCAGACCCTGTCAGGTAAACACACGGAGGTTGCTGAGCAGTAACCGTGTCCGAGGCCCCCGCACCGTGCTGGGGGGGCAGCTCTGTGGGGTGGGCACAGCCCAGGTCTGCCCGGGCTCAGCCAGCTGTGAGAGCTGCTGCTCAGCTCTGCCAGCAGAGCTCCCCCCGGGTCTCCCTGGGCAGGCAGAGGGGTGGCAGGGGTGGCACGCTCTCCTGACTGCCCGTTGTGTGCTGCTGCAGGGTCGCCTGGACGCGCTGTGGGCGCTGCTGCGACGGCAGTACGACAGAGTGTCGCTGATGCGGCCGCAGCAAGGAGATGAGGTGGGTGCCCGGCGGCTCTCGGGTGGGGGGCACGGTGCAGCCTTGGCAGCTGATAACGCTGATCATTCCGTGACCTTAATTAAAGAAAGCACTGCAGCCAAAAGAGTGGCACACGGGAAAAACGCTGCCTTGGGCAAACAAAGGATGCTGCAAGATGCATCGCACCGGCCCAGAAATGCTGCAGAGACAGACCTCCTGAAAGCAGAGTGCAGGATGCTGTATTTTCTGTGTGGTCAGCTGGAAAACAAAAAGAGCACCTCTTCATTTAGTGTAACTGTAACAAAAACCCAGTCTTTCTTAAAAGCAGCTATTTGTAAAGGCAGAACAGAGCTGTCTCTGTACTAAAACCACACCAAACAAGCCATTGCCAGTAACTTTGATTTAAGTTGCTCCACGTAGCTTTGCCATTCCATGCCAAAGGCAACTTTCACAGGAAAAGGAGGTGAGGAAGCTTGTTTCTCAGACAGTCCTTTCTTCTAGTGCACTCCTGACCCATAAAGAAGTGGCCTCCTCTGTCAGGACTGCTGTGGCTGGGCCATAGAGGAGTTATGTGAACCTTCTGCAGGCAAGATAGATTGGGCAAGAAATCTGGGCTTGCACCACACCATAAAGGTGACCTGAGAGAATTAGAAGGGTTAAAGGGGGGCACTTACCTGTGAAAGGATGAGAGGTACTTGATGTTCAGGTGATTGTCCTGGGATGAAGTTTGATACTGCTGTAAAGGAAGAAAAGGTGAGATTTAATTCAGACAACGGTAAGTGTTGGAAGAGACAGAATGACAAAGTGCAATGCTGGAAATAGGGAGAAAAGTCAAATATTAACTGTTATTCCAGTTGTTAGGTCAGCAAGGTCTTTATTGTTTCCATGAATGATGCACTAACACTATTAACAACGAATCTACACACAAAATATACAGTACAATGCAGTTTAACAGGTCTGAATGTAGGAGAGATAATGTCTGAACAGGCTGAAAATTTCTTCCTGTCCCTGTTTGAGGATTTCTGACCATCCAGACTGTAAAAATGGCCTTCCAGAGATGGCTTGGCCAAGCCCTTGTGAAGTCAGGCACCTGCCTTCTCTGGCCTTGACAGGAAGATGCTGACTGATGTAGTGATTGATGAGAAACAGAAAAGATTTCGCTCATCTTCAGTGGCCCTCTGGAAAAAGCAGAGTTCGTGCCAATGAACAGCATCTAAACCAGAGGTGCTGCAGGAGGGAAGTTTCTGTGGCACGGCGTCACACTGTAGGGAAAAAGACATCTTAGCAGTTGTTTCTGAGTAGCTAGGCAGAGATCAACGCTGTACCTGAGCAGGGTGAAGTGCCTGGGGGAGCAGCCACGTGCCCGCACAGCGGGACAGATGCACGGACATGCTCTGGGGCACGGCCACGTGAACAGCAGCCACACGGCTGTTTGGTTTCCTCTTCCTTCTTTTACTGTTAAGCTTGGTGGTTGCCGTTTGTAGGAGAACTCACTGCTGAATTCCAGCCCTTGATCAAGTAACTGGAATGCAGGCATGAAGTATCAAAGCAGAGCAAGCTTCTTCTTTCTCCCAGACCGTGCGAGGGTGGCCCCGCTGCAGCCGCGTGCGGCCGAGCCCGGCGGCTCTGATGGGGGGGAAATCCTCAGAGTCATCCATTTTTCAGCTCGCCCTCCACGAGGTGAGGGGGGTTGTCCAGGTGTGAGCTAGCAGGTTGTCTGTGACAGCTGTTTGGAGCGAGGCCCGGGTCCCCAGCAGCCTGCAGCGAGGCTGCAGGACTGTCAGCAGATGTAGCCGAGAGTGGCAGGACAGTTTTGGTCTCACATTTGGCGCCTGGGGGCTGAAACACTGAAGGTGGAGTGGGGGGTGGACACAGCTGTGCTCCCAAACATGCCTCGGGCACAAATGAAGAGATCTGATACAGTCTGACTCTGTTGTGGCGGGGAGATGAGGACAGAGAGCCACTTCAGAGACAACTTAACGCCGCAACATCTGCCGCCAAGTTCCCGGGGAGTGACAGGGGACAGCAGGTACAGATCCAAGTCCCCACATAAACAGCCTCCATTAAGCCCCTGAACTCTTTTGAAGGGCTCCATCAAACACAGCAGAGGCTGCAGCAGCAGGTTTTGTTTCAAAGCCACAGTTTGTTTTCTGCACTAACAAGACCTTTATAAATGATGCATTACCCTGAGCTCATACTCCTCTTAAGACTTCCTTCCCTTTTTTGTTTAAGGGGCAAAGAAGAAGGAACCAGAGTGGTTTGGGGGGTGCTTTGCTGAGGCAGTTAACTGTCTGTGGGTTCCACCTGAGGCTGAGGCACTGCCAGTGCCCACCTCTGCCAGAGCAGAACCCGGCACCATCTTGCCCTTTCCCCGTGTTTCCTCAGTCGTTGCTCACACCTAGATAATCTGCAGGGTTTCTCAGAGTATTTAAACAACCTTGCAACTTGATCGTGGCTGAGACTCATCCTGTGCACATTGATGCACACAACTGTCTTGTAAGTCCACTTGTATTCAGGCTTTTGCGCTATCAGGATGCAAATGCATGTGACTGGTAAAAGGGAAAAAATATAATAGCTAGTTCTGAAACTATTTTCTATAGTAGAACTACGGAATGCATTCAGCTTGTTTGATGCTTCAAAACAGCCTAATAAAAAGGCAGATACTTGTTTTGAATTGTAAGCCTACTAGCAGCTACCTGCTTTAAAAGATTCTTTGATACTAATGGCTGCAGACTTAATACAAACATGTTTAAACTAATGTTACTTTGAGAGCATCCCTACATCATACAACAACAGCCAAGAGATAAGCTTAATGATGAATTATGAACTTAGAGGAGTTCTCTAGTGCAGAAGACTCCAAAGACTGTTCTGCCATTAGAACATCAGAGTAGCAGAGGATGCTCCTTGTTTCCCACTGTTACAGCTGGGCAGCAGGCTGCCATCCAGGAGGGCACCTCTCTGGTGCCCGTCCCAGCCAGGGTGGTTACCTTAGCAGCTGGTTTGGTCGCTGTCGGCCACTGAAGGCAGCAGTCAGTGCTGTTCTGGTGTCAGGAGAAACAAGGACAGTCTCCCACCTACGCAGGCAGTGGCTTCTGGCAATCCTGGCAGTGCTGCTGCCTCTAAACCGAGCCCCAGAATCCATCGGTGAGAGAACCAAGCCCTGCAGGAATGAACAGCAGAGAGAACTAACTCTGTGTTAGGGTGATGGTGCTGCCCAGCACGTCACAAATACACCACACTGGGCACCCTGGCAGCTTCAGCTGTGCTGGCAGCATGGGGATGGCGCCTTTGAAGCAAGGGAAAATCAGTCTTTGCTGGGGGGAGTATGGATTTGCTACAGCTGTCACATAACTTCTCTGCCACCCTGAAGAGCATTACACTTCTTCTTCCCCCGCCTCCAAGCTGTACTGAACGGCAAACATTCCATTTGGCACTGCAGTTTTTGTTTATCACTTCTGTTTCATCGGGCATGATTCAAAAGGGAAAACACAAATTTGTTTTCTTATTTCCTCAAAACACCATTTTATGGTGAGGGATGCAGTGAAGCCACTTAGATGTGATCACTACCTGGCTGCCAGTGAGGAGAGGGCAGAACACATCACACCAAACCCAGACATGGGCCACAGCCCCAGCCTGGGCCCAGCTAGTGCAGCTCATGCAGAGCAGCTCAGCACAGCCCCAGCTCAGCTTATGCAGAGCAGCTCAGCACAGCCCCCAGCCCAGCCCAGCTCATGCAGAGCAGCTCAGCACAGCCCCAGGAGAGAGGTGACAGCCCCAGCTCTCTGGGGAGCCCAGGCTGATGCACTAACCTGTGCCCCCAAGCAGACGAGTCCCTCCCATGAGCTGCTGCAGGGCAGCTGTCCCAGCGGCCGGCGGGGCGCTCGCAGGGGCTGCCAGGGCAATCTGCAGCCTTTTCAGATGAAGAAGGCAGCAGATAACAGGATTAACGTTTCAGGACCCGGGGTTTTCACAGCCCGAGACACAGGCGTAGGGGGATAGAGAATGACTTCTGTCATTAATCTTAATTGATTGCCAAGAGGTTTTAATCTGGGTTATTAATTAGGAAGGTCCTTAACACACTGTCTACATATCAACATCAGATGCTCTTTTGGGACTTTCGGGACATATGGCCCATCTTATATTTACATTCACACAATTTACAGATACATATATTTCTGCACCCAGAAATTCTTTTATGTATGTATGCATGCAAATGGCTGCAGAACACTTGCATGCAGAGAGGCACCACAGGCTCTCGGGCAAAATGTGATGAGAATGAGAACAACGCTTGGCACCGGGGTTAAATTTCCACACATACACCTCTGTTTATGTTGATAGGTGTATTAATCCACTTCAATTATATGTGCCATTTATCTAGATTATCTGTCAAATGGAAATCTTTGATTGGCAGATCTGAGTCACGCTTAACTAAGGTGCAGCACGTCAGTGTGCCCCTGGCTGTCCACAGACTGCCAGCAGAGGCGTGGCCATTTTTATCTCTCCCCTCTCTGTCACCTGAGTTAATGCCTAGGGCTCCCCTCTGCCCTCCTCTACCTGTAAGGAGTTCCTCTTGGACAGGCAGAACAGATCGGGGTGCAGCTCTGTGCATCCCAGAAACACTGCAGGGCTTACTTACTGTTTGGGAAGGCTGGTGACAGAACGAGGTGAAGCAAGCAGGCTGCTTTTCCTTGGCCTTCCTTGGGCTGCACTTCTCTAACCAACAGGGAAGGCTTATGAAAACACCCTGGAAAGACAGCTTTTAGACAGAAAGAGTTTGTGTGTCACCTCAGAGGTGTGAGTGTCACCTGCAGGTAGCTGTGGCAGCCCAGAGCCCGGGGACGTGTACTCAGGATGAGTTTATTCCAGCTTGTGCTAAATGGCAGCTAACTGAGATCAGAGTGTGCTCAGATATTCCCACCCAGACACTCCCTGCACCCAGTGGGCTCCAAAGCCTAAAAGCAGTTGCACGTGTTAATCATTCTGTGCATGCAGATTTTCTCATTAGCTTTACTACAACATTATCAGAAAGAAGGCGTGGTGAGGGAGGGGTTCCATTATCTTGACAGTGATTGCTTAGCTGTGTGGAATCAGGGAGGGAATGAGAAGTTGGGAAGGACACTACAGCACATGCTGCTGAGTGTGGCAGCTGCATGTTAGAGACAGACAGTGGGGAGAAAAATGATCAAAAATCTTATTCATTGCTTCTGATCTTTTTACTGTATCTGAAATGATTTCTGTTCTGGAATCCATTTCTGCATGTCTGAGCCCATTATGAACTATGGGCCTTGGAAGGATGAAAAAACCCAAACACTTGGGCTATTAGCATTTTCAAGTGAGTGAGTTTTCATAAGCCATGATATTTTCTGAAGCAGTCAGCTGCAGTATCTTTATGGAGTGCTGCATGCCTCTCATCTCCCCTGTTTGTACGCTTTGTCTACGGGGGAAATTGCTACCTACTAAAAGAAGTGACTGTGCCATACGTTGCCAAAGCCCATTACACTTTAAGGTTCCATCCATAAATTAGAGTGCCTCAATACATTTGAGTTTTGTCCCTCAACAGTGTGACATAATGGCACGCCCTCAGCCTTAACGTTTCATTTTAATACGGAATGTGCTGCTTTTTGATGGCTTTTGTCACAGCCTTCATGTAATTTAAGCACAGCCTTTAAAAAAGCTAATTCAATTACGCCTAACGGAGTTATTAATGCTGCTTCGTGTCACTAAGTATATGTGGATGCATAGGACTCTGTCCCTTCCCAGTCACTCAGAGGATTTTTCCAACTTCTGGTAACTGTGGTGGACAAGTGCTGAATGAAAAACAACCACTGAAGTGTAAATGGGCTCAGCTCACCCTCCTGCTCAGTGGGCTCTGTGGGGCAGAAGACAGCACCGAGGCTGCCACTGCACTGCTGCTGTAGGGCTTGGGGCTTCTCTTCCAGACACAAAGGCTCCTTGGCTCTTGAGACAAAGAGCACAGCAGGTAGCAGCACAACTTACATCTTTCTGTACCAAAGAAGATGGAGGATGCTTTATTCTACACTACAGTGCAACATCTAACCTGCTAAAATTGAGGGACAGGTATCTCCAAGAAGCACACTATGATCCCAGTAGACAGCTGGTTATTAAGGGCTGAAAATGTTCAGAAGAGCCTCAGAATATTCCTCATTTCTATGGAAGCTTTTCCCAGCAAACCCGAGCACACCCTGTATCGTGTCCCTAAATCACATGTCCTGAGAGGCAGACATCAGGTGCCAGGGACACCCTCGTGCCCCCTTCCTCGGCTGGCAGGGCGGAGTGCAGCAGTTGGCAGAGCCAGAACAAACTGGTCATGGAGAGAGAGAGTGGAGCACTGCTGGCTGCTCTGTGGTGCTCTTGCTACTGACTCTGCCCCTGAGTGAACCAGCCATGCCAGGTACCTCAATGCCAGCTACCATCCCTCCCACTCTGGTCAAGACAGACAGGGAAAATGAGAGAAAGGAGCATATTCAGTAAGTTTAGCCTTACAAATGCTTATCAAGAACTTTTGCATGGAGGTGGCATTTAATACCCTCCTACCTGCCTGTTGTGTCTGTAGATCCCTTGGGCCTCAGTGAGCAGAGCACAACAGCCTCACACGTGATTCCCTTCCAGGTCCTCCCTGCTCCTGCCATTTGCCTTTTTGGTGTACCAAACAGAAATGTAACTTATCCTCCCTTTCTGCCTCCAAATGATGGCATGCCTTCACATCCAGCCTACCCCAGAGAGTTCTGGGCTGGCCTCTGTGGACCTGCCCCTGGAATAGCAAGGCCAATGGCATCTGCTTAGCACTGTGCCCAGTCAGGGCCAAGATCAATAACAGCACAAAGCCAGCAAGCTCCAGCATGCTTTACACCATTTTATGTTTTACATTCCTGCCAAGTAAAGCACTGCTACTGAATGAAAGCTGGTTTCACTGTGCTAGATAAGTATTAAAGCTGTGGCTCAAACTGCCAGTGAAATTCTGAGTTTGGATGTAAAGGTTTGAATGGTCTGGGTCAGAAGTATTTAAGCAAGCCCTTAATTTCCTGGCACGTTGCTCCAGCTCAGCTCCTGCAGGCTGCTCACCCTCAGCCAGTTACACCAGATTTGTAAGGTGGTTCCATGTTAAAACTCAGCTTTCTGCCTGCTGCTGCCTTGATATCCATGCTGCCAGTCTGTGCCCGTGCTCCCTGGCAGGGCTGGGCACAGACCTGTTGTGGTCAGTGTAGTCGTAAGTGGTTTCAGTTCTTGACGCTGATATTTCCAGACATGCTACTCCAGTCTATTTTAAGCATTCTTCATGCTGCAAGTTTGTGAGCAGTTTCAAAGCACTGCTTTGGGAAGCTATTATCAGTAGGTATTAATTATTGAACACTATACCTTCTGGAAAAGTTGTTTCATGGCTGGAAAGTGACCTTGTTGGAAGAGGCAGAGGGAAAGAGAGACGTATAGTGCCTCCTGAGATCAAGTGGAGTGATGCGTATCCAGAGAAGACACTAAAGATTTATTGTCTGTGGCAAAAGAAACACAGATCTCTGCTGGTGCAGTAAGTGTTTCTGACATCGTGCGCCGTGCAGAGCGGCTGGAAGCTGCAGATGAGGAGGGTTTGCTGAGGGGAATGATGGACATTTCACAGAGCTGTTGGCACTGAGGTCTGCCTGGGCGGCTGCGGAGCTGCTCCCGAGAACTTCCCACGTCCCAGCTAAGCCAGTCTGGGGACAGAAGGCATCTGAACAATCCCAAGAGAACACACCAGAGTTATCTAAGGAAATGTAAGTTAGGGGGAGAATCTGCAGTGGTTGCTCTCGTGTGCCTGTCTCGGGATGCACAGGTAGAGAAGCAACCCCAGACCTGTGGTGCTCTCATCAACAAAAGCTGCTCTGGCATGGCTCTGGCTCCCAGTTCATGGCTACTGACAGAAGGTCCCTCTGGCCTCGATGGCTGGTGCAGGTTCACACCGTGTGACGTCCACACTGCTGGAGAAGTCTGACACCATCACAGTTTGGGAGCCCTGCATGGAAATCTCATTTGTTAACCTTGCCTGTGCCTTTCCCTGGAATTTGCCCTTCTCCTCCTCAGCCTTTGTGCAGCTTGTGCAGCTCTGTGCTTGTCTCCAGTGATAGGGCTGTTTGGAAAACACCAAGAAAAACAGGGATTCCATTTAGAACAAAAGCTTGGCAGAAGAACCACTTCAAGTCATCTCTCACTTTTATGGACGCCTCTGCTGGGGTGGGCAGCAAGGCATTCTGGCCGGAGAGCTTTGAGATAAATCTTAATTAGATACACGTGCAAATATATCAGCTAGGCCTAGGCGCACAATTAGGCGCCTAATTACGTTGAAAATGCAATTGCACACTTAGCCACAACGGCCACCTCCCCCTGAAGCCTGTGGAGGGGCTCGGGGCTGCCACCCCAGCAGGTGCCCGTGCGAGGGCAGGGGCAGGCGGGGTGCCGTGGGCAGAGCTCGGCGTGCTCCCTCCGTGCGGGGCAGCGGCTGTGGCGGGGCGGCTGGAGCGAGCCTGGCACGTCCCACGGCGACACGCTGCCTGGAGGCATCCTGGAAGTAGTGCCCAGGTAGGAAAACAGGCACTTTATTTCTTCAGAAACTGCTTTTTTTTTGAGGGAAGGAACGTGGAGCCATCAGTGTGCGACAGGAGAGGAGGAACTGGTAGTTCCCAGCATCTCTGGCGTCGGGCCATCCTTGGCTTTTATTTAGCTTCTTTTTTTTCTTCTTTCTGCTGCAGCTTCTTTTTCTTTCTTTCAATATGGAAAAGAGGGGGGAAAAAACAGCCAACTGTGACTTGTGATTCAGCTGACAGACAGTGTGTGATTGAAACTGCAGCTAGGTTGATTCCAAAGGGAAAAAAAAAGCGGTTTAAAATAACATTGTCACTATTCAGGGACAGCATTTTCATTATGGAAATGTCTCATCTGAGAATGTTGTCAATGTCACCATCCACTCGGGGCCTAATTGTTCCGTCACTACTTCGTGTGAAATGGCTTCTCACTGGTGAGATCACATCCCAGAGTTAGTGTTTTCTGAGGAGCAGTGTGAACTGAAGGTGGAAAGCAGGGGGAGCAGCTTTGGCCTTTTCTGTTGATCCAGGTTAGGTGGTAGGTGATGCTTGGTATTCATTGTTTTTGCTTCTGCTGGGAGTTTTGATCCAGGATTTAGAACCTGAGCTGGGAGCAGCCGAGTGAGGCGCCTGGTTCTCGGGTCAGGAAAATGCAACTGCATTTCTCGTGTGCCTGCTCAGACCATTTTCTCTACTCCCACCTTGTAACTACTTCATAGAACATCACAGCTTCAGAGTGCTTCAGGAGCCACAGAACCATAGAACACAGAAGGGTGGGGTTGGGAGGGACCTCTGGAGATGGAGTGGAGCCAGGGGCACCCAGGGCAGCCCACACAGGAACAGGCCCAGGTGGGGCTGGAAAGTCTCCAGGGGAGACTCCACAGCCTCTCTGGGCAGCCTGGGCCAGGACCTGGCACCCTCACTGGGAAGTTCTTCCTCACTTTGAGATGGAACTTCCTGGGTTCCAGTTTGTGACTGTTACCCTGCATCCTACCCCAGGGCACCACTGACCAGAGCCTGGCACCTTCTGCTTGACCCCACCCTGCAGAGATTCCTACACACTGACCAGCTGCCCTCTCAGGCTGCTCAGCCTCTCCTCACAGAGAGATGCTCCAGGCCCTCCATCACCTTTGCACTCTGCTGGTCTCTCTCCAGTACTTCCCTGTCCCTCCTGAACTGGGGAGCCCAGAACTGGACACGGTGCTCCAGATGGGGCCTCACCAGGGCATTTGAGCCAGAGTGACCATGGGTAGGGCAGCAAGGTGAACAGATCTGCAAAGCTACATGTTTACTGAGTGACCTCACGGGTTCAGAAGGGGAGCAGTGAGTATTCACGGGGCTGGCTGTGCACAAACCTGTCTGTGCACACACACACCCGTGCCAGCCTTGGGGAAAGGCAGGGGAGGACTGAGGGGTGAGCGGGCAGAGCCCTGTGCCCAGCCAGGGCACTCTCAAGTGGCAGAGGCAGAGACAGGAGGGGCTTTGCCAGCAGCAGTGGGCATGCTTAACGGGCTATTGAAATTAAACTGCAGATGCCTCGTGCCAGTGTCTGTGCCTGCCAGCAGCTCTGTCAGCTGCCTTCCAAGCTGCTCTCCTTCCCCAGTGCCCCAGAGCACAGGCCTGCAGCCTGCCACCCTCCCCAGAACCCCTCACCCGTGCTGAGCAGAGTCCGGGTGTGGAGGGTTCTGCCTGTGTTTATATATATATGGATTTATATATATATATCCACCTCCCTTTTAATCCTGCCAGTGGAACACAGTAAAATTCAGATCTTTAAATCCTACTGCATTTTGTTTAACTGTTCAGGTGACACAATTTTTTAAGTGATTGCAATAGAAGTGGTTATTCTAGCACAATGCTCGATTAATTAAGCATCCTGAATAAGAAAGAAGTAGCCCTGGAAATAAAGCAGTCACTTCTTTTTAACACCATATTAGTTCCTCTGAAGGAGTATCCTGGCTCAGTGGCAATGGTCTGAGAGCAAAACCTGATTCAGAGAACTCACTAGCCAAGGACTGAAGATGCATTCACAAACCACTACAAAATGGTGGGAAAAAACCACTATAAAATGATATTGTTAAAAACTACTATGTTTTTTACTTCACAAATTCATCTGATACGTACAACTGAGGTGCCACTCAAAGAAACTTTGTCTCCCTCAGGGGATCTCAGTTTGCTCAATTCAAATATGGAAGCAAAGCATTTCTACATAGATTCTGGAAGAGAGGTTGCCTTGGCCTCATTTTCATTCCTTTCCACCCCACTTGCACAGATTAAGCCATGCAGAGAAGAGTTTGCATTTCATCCTTCCGAAAAGCCATTATTTTGCCTGGGAAAAAATCCAATGCTTCACATTTCCCCCAATTTCTTGCCTGCGTTCCCCAAGAGCTGCCCACCCCACGTTCCCAAGCCCAGAGCAGCCAGCTGGCAGGGAGAGGCACTGCAGGGGGCAGAGTCACCCTGTGCCCACACCATGCCCAAGGAGGACAAGGGCAGCAGCTCCTGCACCTCTCTGCTCCTCAGCATCTCTCGCCAGCTGTTGGAGCCTCCATGACAGAGAAGAACAGGCACTGCATTTCTGACTGTCGCTGTCGAGTCTGCAGTGATTTATTCCAGAGTCTCTAACTGAATTAAAATCTTAATTAAGCTTCGGCCACTTTTTCCTTCTATTTAATTAGTTATAGACAAATCAGTTGTCTGTGGGAACAAGTGAGAAAAAGATACAGGAGCAGAAACATTTTTTCTGATCACACTGCCAGGACCCACACCATAACTGGTGGAAACACAACTACCAGTGCCCCCCTGTAAAACCCGGGGCTGCTGCTTCATCTCCTGTCCCCACCCTGCTCACGGGCTGAGGAAGACTCTGCACACTTCATTCAACACAGGTTTCAGCCAGAGCTACAACTGGGTCTCACATTCAGGCCCCTATGAAGTGACACACAAAGGAACATCCCTGGTACCCTGGTTCTGACAGCTTGCCAGCACGGTGGAGTGGTGCCTGGGAGGGGGCTCAGCAGCCAGAGGAACAGCCAGAGCCCTCTGCAGCCTTGCTGGGGAGAAGGGAACGCACAGGGAACCTCAGCCACTCCCATCACTATTCCAGAGTGATCCTGATGCTCATTTTACACCTGGCTTCTGCAGCTTTTATTTACTTGCCCCAGACACCAGCAGATGACACCCCGCAGTGAGCTCTGATGCCTGTGCTAAACCCTGCACCTCCTGGGACAGTCAGACACTGGCCCGTGGTGCACTGCAGATGTCCCTCCTGGCTCTGCAGACACAACTGCAACCCAGCAGGCTGGGTGGGAAGGGTGAGCTCAGCTGCCCCAAACACACCCCTTCTCCTCTGCTCGTGTTCCACCCACAGCAACCACCACATAGATTACAGGGTTTCCACAAGCAAATTAGACACTAAAACTCTCCTAAAATACCAGATGCTGTCATCAGTGAAGTGTAAATCTAAAACTTAGAGCAGTGAAGGGATTTTTGTGTGATCTGCCCCTTCAGAGGCTCTTTGGGGGAGTCCAGCCGTGTCAGGGTGCTCGGGGCAGGGGAACCCTCCCTGGCTTTCAGCCCTCCGAGCTCAGCATCCAGCCAAAGCTCTTCACCTGCTTATGTGGTGTAAGGGTAGGACTTTGATCCAAGTTACATTATGTTTCCTGTTTGTTACTAAATCCAGTTCTGCAGATTCCATTAAGTTTATAAAATATGTTATTAATTAAGTCTTCATTAATGAGTCTTAGGAGGAGACTCTCAAGCCTCCTCTGGCTGCTCCGTGGAAACAGGAGGCTCTGAGGCTCTCCTTTTGCTGGAACCAGCTACTTACTGAGAAGCTTTTTTAGCAGCCTGTCTCTTGTAGTCAGAACTAAACCCACTCCTTTCCCCACTACCCCATCATGGGGTTTAATCTGTGCTCCCCTCTGGGACAGCAGAAGCTCTGGCAGCGACTGCTCTGGTGTCCCAGGGGGAGACTGGCCAAGGCAGAGCTTCTGGTCCAGCTCCACCTGAGTGGGCACCCCAGGAGAAGTGTCCACCGAGAACCTGCTGCTCCACCAGCTGATGGGGCACTGAGGTGGTCAGGGGGCTGTGCAGGACCCGAAGCCTTTCAGTGGGATCTGGAGACTTTCAGCTCTTCTGCACATCTCTTGCTTAACGTCTGCACGTTGACATTTTCCACTTAAGGGGCCTTTTGGCATCTTCTGCATGAATTCATAATGCTGTGACAGTTGGGTTGCAGGCACTGCAGGACGTGTTTCTATTGAGGAGACTGTGTTTTGACATTGGATTTATCCAGAACAGGGATGGCCCACACTGCACTGCTCATGCAGGGTCTTGGTTTGCCTCTGGTTTTACTTTGTGTGTGGATAAATTTCACAGCTCTGCTTCCTAACAACATTTTCCTGTTTTCACCCGTGTTGTAATGACAGGAGACTGACGCTGTTTCGTGCACCTTCCTATGCCAGTGGTGTCCTGATGTCATCCCATTCATTTTAAGGGGATTGGTTATGGGGAAAACCCCACCTGACTGCTGGCAGCCTCTGTTCTTTAGCTGAAAGGTTCTGCTCTTGCCTTTCTTGGCGTTTACACCTTTAAAACGCCCCACGGTTTGCAGAGTTATGATGAGGAGCAATGGTTTTTAGACAAGCAAAGGGGGGCTTAATAGGACTGTTTATTTCAGTAAGGCCCTTCCATCTGCAAATGACAGACTGGCCTGATTAAATTCTATTACAACTGGAACAAGATCCCTTATCGACCTGCCTGGGCCCTTCTGCACCTCCAGAAATCACTCAGCCCCCACCAGCCTTCCACTAACTGCAGTTAAACACACCTCAGCCCCCTGAAGATGGTCCTTACTCATTTACCTGCGCTGGTTTGCAAATACAAGTTGAAATATGCAACTAATTACAATAATTATACCCCTGGTCTAGTTCTGCAAGAGAATTTGTGTTTGTAAGTTTCCAGTTTAAGAGCCTAGGCTTCTGCTTCATTATGGTGTCGACTAGAAATAGCTGTCACCCTCATCAGCAATAGGAGTGAGAGAAGGCACCAATCTACCTGTGTTATAATTAAATTCATGCTTAAGTACGTGTGTGTCTCCGGCTTTAGGAGGTAATTGCACACACCTCATTGCTTTTTACTTCTAAATGTTGCTGTGGTCATTTACCAGGTAATTTCGGAGACGAGTTCTAAATTACCAGTGATTTCAGAGAGTTTAAAATATTCATACCTAGCTAGCAATGACTGAGCATCTCCTCCTCCCCTCCCAAATAGCAAATTAAACATTCATGAAAAAGACCTAAAACAATGGGGGGGAAAAAAAAGTACACACTTTGAAGCGCTCTCAGGCAGCAAATTATCAGTTTACTCTGCTGTATAATAAACAAGGTGTCACCATGGCAACAGCCACATCACTTTGCTTTTATATAACCAGTGACAAACCCCATTTCCTTCCCTACATTCACCAACTGGACTCGTCACAGGATTTTTACATCTTACTAAATTTAACCACACTGTACCATTTCCCTGCTCTTACACACGCATCTTTCTGTGGCGACTGGTGATGTTCTTCCTACTCTTCATAACAGTTCCACACCCGAGGCAGCAGTCTCCAAGCACACTATGAGGATGATCACAGGTGCTTTCAAGTCCTTCAGAACTATTTTGCCCTTCTCTCGCTGACATTTCCGAGTCTCTCCATGCAGGGATGAAGGAGCAGACAGCTCCTCGAGGTGCATCACCAGCAGGACAGTTTAATTCTCAGCCAAGTGTTCAGAGGGGGGCTTCCTTCCTCAGAGACCCAGCTCACAGCTCCATCCCCACCTCTATGAGCGTGGCAGTGCTCATAGTCAGTGCAGAACCAGATGTTTGCTCTCTCCACAGCTCTTACAAGTTAGTTTTGCATTCTGGAATTGTCCTCTAGTGTGCTTCCCCCACCATGTGTTAAAAAAAACCCAGCAACTTAAAAAAACCCAGAAGTTTTTGATAACGAAGCAAACATATTTTTGTGTTATGGGCTGGGTTTTTTTTCAGTCTGCTACTAGTTTCTGAATATCAAGTATAGCATATGATTAGCAAAGAACATATGGAAAGAAAAAAAAAGCCATTCCTGAATTCAAACATAATATTCTTAGTAGAAAAGATTCCACAGTGGTTGTTCAGAACAACCCCCCAGACTGTAGCTGCCTATCAGTCTGTCTCCGAGTAGCCCTGGTGAGTGCTGGGGGCAGCACAGGAGAGGTGCCAGCAAGTGTGTGTGGGGAGCAGAGTGGAGCAGCTCACCTCTGAGCACCACCTCTGACAATCTGATCTTCCTGCAGCAGGCCCAGAGCAAAGATAGACCTGCTGATGCTCCAGCAGCTGCTCTGACAGGGTCTGCTCTGAGGCCCTCTGCATTCCAGGGGTTGCCCACAAGAGAGACTGCCATCAGCTGGGGCACTGCCTGGGCACGCCACAAAGGTGATTCTGCTTTGGAGCCTGGGTAGGAGCTGTGTCCAGCTCAGAGGTGGCTCCTGAGCCCCTCTGCAGAGGCTCTCACCCTAACACACCTTCGCCTGTGAGGCTCATTACTTCTCTTGACAGACTGACACTGCACTGATTTAATGACACTAATTTTTAAGACAGATAATTCTCTTCTACATTCTTAGCAGACAGTTATGTTCAGCTTAAGAACTTCATTTCTGTAGCTGCTCTTTGTACTTTGCACCTACCTGCCTAGGACAAACTGGTCCAGACTACTCTGAACTAAGAGTGAGCACTAAAGTTCTTATTCTTGGGTTCAACAAAACCGGTCTTAAAACAAAAATACAGTAGAATGAGGAAATACAGTTCTTCACAATCTCTTAAGTGACCAGACTTCACCTGGCCAAGGCAGCTGCAGAGGAGAACGCTCACCCCCCAGGAGCCTGTCACACCTAAGCCTTGCTGACCAGCAGATGACTGAATAGAGAGCAGAGCACTAGCCCAGCAGGGTGACATCTGCATTGCCCCTGCACCCAGCACTGTACATCACACTGGCAGACTGCAGCCATCACCCAGCCCAGGCTCTCCCTGACCAAACTGGACCACGATGCAAGGAAAAGGACCATCATCCATCCCAAACCACCCTCAGGCTGCAGTAGCTTCTCCTACGGCTCGACACTGTCCTTCCTTCAGAACACAAGGGTAGGGAGAATTGTCTGAGTACCACGCCAGGATGAAGCAGCTCTTATTTAGACAGACTCCAAAAGGACAAGGCTGATTTCATCAGCAGCTGACACGGGGGCATCGGTGCAGGTGCTGGTGCTCAGCAGCCTGCCTTCCTCCCCGAGACCTGTTAGTGCCAGCCATGAGCCAGCCCCACTGCCTCTCCTCCTCCTCCTCCCTCCCCTTGCTTTTGCTTTTTCTTTCTCTTCCTTTCTTTTTTTTTTTTAGTGCACTTCCAGATAAATGCCAGTCATTTGGCCAGGGCTAACTCACAGAAGGTACAGCAGGCACAGATGGTACTAATGCATAAATGTAATCTAGCAAAAGGATGCCAACACCAACCCAGAGAAGGTTCCAAGTAACTGCAGCGCGCTGAGAGGAATGGTGATTGGCAAGGTGAACGCCGCGATCCGCAGCAGCTCCCGTGCCCCAGCCCACAGTGGGGACCAGCAACAAAACAGCACCTCTCTTCATTAATTTATAGAAGGCACTTAATACCAGCATCTCTGGGCATCTGCATAACGAAGCCTCAGCAAACCCACGCTCGTTATACCGGTCCACGTGACGGGATGGGAAAGGGAAGGTGGAAACTGGGAACAGAACAAAGCCCAGCACTGTGTGCCCGCTCCCACGGGCAGTGCCAGAGGCAGATCCCGCACCAGCAGCTCTGCAAGCTGGGAACACTGTCCTGTCCCAGGATTCAGGGTGTATCAAGACCCACACCAAATGCTTTACCCAGGAGTAGCTGGCAGTGCACACTTAGGGAGGAGAACAAACGCAGCCTGACTGTGACCCGTGGGACACTGCTGGAGAAATCTATAGCACTGATTCCCAGAGAGGAAAAAACATCCAGAGAATCCAGAGCTGATCCTGCACAGCCCAGTCCAGAGGGAGTGCAGCTGCTGCAGGGCTCCAGCAGCATCTCTGCAGCACACACATCCTAGAGGCTGCCAGCACCACTTGTGATGGGCCAACTGCCTGGTAGTCCTGAAGGGGAGCCCGTGATAGACACCACACTGTCACAACACAGTCTGAGGACTGCCTTCTGATCTCCCTTCCAAGCTGCTCGCTTCAGAGGAGCTGCTCCTGATTTGCAGCAGGACAGGAGATCAGAAGCATCAGGATCCAGCACCTGTCACCCTGGTGGATCAGTCACAGCGCTGGGAGCTCAGCCCATCGCGGGTCAGTGGCAGACCTGCGACCAGCAGTGGTGCCAGCAACAACAGCCATAAATTAGTGCTGTTTGACACAGGGCTGACACACAATCCAGAGGTGTCTGCAAAGGGAGAGCGGGGCAGATGGGCAGAGATGGGTATGAACATAAATCAGGCAGCTCCACAGAACCTCCTCGCTCATCATCCCGAAGCAGGCCACGGGAGAAAATCTATTCTGTGGTCATTTTAATTATGATATTGCCAGAGGGTTTGGCTTCCAGGAAGGATTCAGGCCTTGTCCAAGGTAGAAGAGGCTGGACCCGCCGCTGCTAACACTGCTCTCATTGACAGGGCTTTTGGAGGGGAAGAGGGATGTCCAAATATCTGTGAAGTTTATAATGACTAGTCCATGTGAATTAAAACAGAAACTAACTGATGTGCTGGGGGTCGTGTGTGCAGGAGGAGAGCTGCCTGACACACAGTCACTGCAGGGGGGGACTGGCAGGGGCTGGGGCCAGCAGGGGTATGGACCCGGCTGTGGATGGCACTGAGCGGGCTGCCCGAGGGACAGCTGGATCACAGTGGCATCTAGAGGGCTCTGGCTGCAGTGTGAGCCCTCCCACCAGAACCACTGCTCACACAGATCCACAACTGCAGTGGATTTTCTTTCCTTGGAATAATTGAGTGATAATTATTTTTAAATTTTTTAGCATCTTGAATTCCATATAAGTAGGGTGACCTCTCCACAGCTATCGTATGCCAGCCAGAGAGCATGAAATCAAAGGGGCCAGGTTTTGGCTGGGGTATGAATGCTACCCCACTGCTTGGTGGGCTGAGACCAGGACCCCTCGGTGACTTTGTGTGTGGTGAATCTGCTTCTTAAATATTTGAGCTATCTGAGGATGACAGCCCCTCTTCAGAAAAGCCTGGGCTAGAGAAGATGATGAGGGAAAGGAGACTGGCAAGTATTCCTAAAGGAGGAGGATTTTAGGAGAGGCTTGCAGGGGACTTTGCCAAGTGGAGGTCATGATGGAGGACAAAAGGAACTTGAATTGAGTGGTTCTAAGACACAGTTTATCTGTTACCTCTGATAGCAGAGAAAGATAAATGGTGTTCTCACCTCGAGTAGTGGCACAGGGGGAGGAAGAAAGAATACTGAAGATGTTTGACTTTAGCTTTAGAGGTGCCATCTCCAGGAACCCTACATTTGTGACACCCTTTGTCTTTTTCAATGGAAGAGGCCCCAGAGTGGCAGGTTTGGATGTTTTTTGTTGTAATGGGCTTGAAGTTGGGCTCTGCTCTGACAAGGCTTGGAATGTGAAACACCTAGCAGCATACTCTCTTTTTTCCTAAGAGGCAGGGGACTCAGCTAGGGGGGTACCTGCTGCTGGTTGGCTGGAGCCCTCCCCTGAGATAACGGCATTCCCAGTAACAGACTCCTGACAAGGGTTCATCCCGCAAGGGTTCAGGAGACTGAAGAGCCAAGACCCCTCTCAGAGAAGACCCCTGTGCTGCTCTCCAGCAGCCCTGCCCTGGCACACGATGCCCGTGTTCCATGGACATGAAGGAAGAGCTGCCAGAGCTTCACCTGCGACCGAGCGCTGCGATGCCACCGGAGCAGAGGCAGCTCTGCCAGTGCCAGGCCGGTGCCAGCCCCGGGACCAGGGGAGCAGCGGCGTCCTTCCGGCCGTGCCCACGCGAGCCAGCGCAGCGCGGGGTGAGGTGTGTGCCGGGCCTGCTGCCAGGGCAGGGATCACTTTCCCCCTGGCGCTGAGAACAGCCTGCATCTGCCTTCCAAGCCGTAATTAGAGCTGAAGGAGAAGAGCCCTCCATGGGCAGGCGCCAGGGGAAAAGAGGAACGTGTCCTTCAGGAAGGAAGGGTCAAACCCTGCCAGGCCATGGTGCGTCTCCACAGAGGCAGAAGCAGTGCCAGCGAGGGGGCCTCTGTGCCAAGGGGTCGGGCGGGCAGCGCGCCGCGGCCCTCGCTCCACGGAACCCATCCGTGCCACAGCAACAGGGACTCTCCAGGCCATTTCCACATCCCTTCCTTCTGCATAAGCAATGCTCGCCTTCCATGAGGAAAACAACAAACTCCTGCCCTCTAGAGACAGGAGACCTCCAGCTCTGCTGAATACAATATTTGCCACAGCCTCCTTCTGAAGCAGATGCTACAAATGCACACAGTTTTCTTCTCCCTCAGGCCCACACAACCAGCTCAGCAGCTCGTCGCACTCTCTTCTCCCAGACCTGGAAGGCCAACTCGCAGGAGAGGCAGCTTGTCACAACCACTCTTTTTCAAGGCAGGAGTTTATTTGGAGAACTGCTGAATAAAGCTGTCACAGAAAGCTTGGCAAAGGAGGATAAATTCCTCTCTTCCTCATCACCAAAATGCCCAGGCAGGATGGCAAAGGCTCACGCTAGCTGAGCCCTTTCTTGCCCCCCCTTCCCTGGCTGCCTGCACAGCTGCACACTGGAGGTGGCCGTCCCTGCACCTCCTGTCCTTCTCCAAGAGCCTGTCAGGGCAGGAGCTGCCTCCCTGGCACAGGAATGACAGTGAGGGGCACTCGGGCAGATGGTAAGAAGGGCCACAGCTCTTGCACTTACACCAACAGTCCCCCCTCCCCGCAGGCCGGGGCAGATGCAGCTCTGTGGCACAGGGGCAGGTGGTGCCCCGTGTGTCTGGCTCGAGTGGCAGGGCTCAGTGGGAATGGAGCTCTTCAGATGGCTCCCTGCAAGTTCCTTGGAACGCCAAGGGTGGGGAAACAGTGTTGGAAGCCTGTCCCTTCATCTCTGCTCTCAAGCACAGGAGCCTTGGCAGAAGCACCCCTTTCAGTGCCACAGAGCATATTGAGCCACAAAATCCCTTCAGCCCCGGGCTTCACAAGGTTGCACCACCAGTGAACACGTTCTTGGAAGATCTGGTCCCTGCAGCGACTGTGCCGAAACGCCCATATGTCCAGCCACAAAATAAGCACTATTAGTGGGGTGAAAAGCTGCTCTTAACAGCATTTCTCAAAGCCACCAGTCTACTCTAAATGCTACAGATAATTCCCCTCGACTCCTCGCTGCAGCACGCCCGGCGCTTGCACTTACACGAGCCCTGCCTGATGACTACACGTGCACTCGCTGTGCACCAGTGCGTGCAAGCCACCTCACCACCAGATTCACCAGAACACACGTCTCCGTCACAGGCACAAGACACCAGCAGACTGACCCGAGCACGACTGTGCTCAGCAGCGACCTGCTGAGTGGAGACTGCATCAGATACGAGATGCAAACGGTGTAAGATGTCCACAGGGTTTTCCCTACAAAAGATAACTGCATAAAGAGCTTTACTATCCATCCGAGGCAGATGGCTACAGCTGAGCTGTGTGTTCTCCTGCAAGGAACCCTGTTCTGACACAGCAGACACAGCCCTGGCCCCCCATTACCCATTCTGCATGTCTAGAAGCATTTCTAGAGCATCTGTCTGGAACCCATTTCTGGCAGTTTGGTTTTGCTGGCCTGTACTCTATAATAATCACAGTGCTCATAGAAATTAGGCCTGTTGTCCTCTCCTGCACTTCAAATTTGCTTCTACCTGCCTATAAGTCCAGTGGGACCGAGGGAGGGAAGGTGGCTGTGAAATCAGGCTGAGCTGCTGAGGTACCTGTGCTGGCAGGTTCTCCTCCAAGCAGTCTCTGCTGACGGAGGTGACTCCAGTTTTCACTGTAACACTACTGATCTTGGAATCCAGATTATAGGACTGGTGAAAGCTGAGCTACAGGACCATTAGAGTGCTTAGAAAGATGGAGAGGGTCATGCACACGAGCTAGGGAGGCTACATTGCATAAACCTGAGGACAATAAACAAGTTCCACCTTTCCACTTATCTCACCTTACCAGCCCAAACTGCTGGAGTGAAAAACAACCCGCCTTTGTTTCAGTGCCATTTGCCTGTGACTTGCTGATTTCTGTTACGATGTTGTTACTTTGGTAGGACTTTGAGCCCATCCAGTGCTGTTCAGGGCTCACCTCGTCTGTCATGGCAGTGACATTGCAGTTAGGTGGCCCTAGGAACGACCCCCATGGCTGCACCAGCAGCGATGGGCTCTGCAGCAGTATCACCAGTTTGAGGTCACTCCTCTGAGACTCTGTGCTGGTTTATTCCGTGCAGTACTCCCAGCAGTGCATGCTCTGCAACTCATCTCCCGGTGTAAGCAGCTAGCACTGTGGTGGTGAAGGGTTGCCTGCTGGGACTGCTGGCACCATGTCAGGATGGCAGCTGTGAGCGTGGCCACTGAAACCTGTGGTGGGTGCTCTTCTCTGGGCAGTAACAGTGGAATTTTGACAACTTACAGTGGGCTTGCTTTGTATAAAATGGACACAAGTCAGAGCTGCAGAGATGAGCTCTGAGCATCCCTGGGTGATGGAGGGCACAGGCTGCTGTCAGAGAAGTGTAAAGCTAATTACAGATTCTGACAACGTTCTGAGCTTCTTGGGTCTCTGGGACAAGGAATTACCCCATCAGCTGCACAGACACGGGTGGGTTAGCAACCCCCCTCCAAAGTAAACAGACATAAACTGCAGTTGTGTGCTCCAGCTTGTCAGGGGGTATTTATGGGCGAGTGCAATACTCGGATGGTTACGGCAGTGAAATACATCCCGAGCTAGTAAAGCAGCGTGTGGCTGTTAATGCCAGCAGAATCTTAATGCCCAGGAGAGGAGGGCAAGGTGACACCAGCCCTAGCAGTACTACTAGTGCTGGCTACAGGGCACTGGTGACAGGTGGTTTGGCTCCTGAGCCCCACACCACGGGGTGCCCCGAGCAGAGCCCACAGAGCTGTACGTGCTGTGCCAGGGGAGGCACAGGGGCTGTCGGGGCTCTCGGGAGGACTCACAGCTGCTCTGGGGGGCCGCTGCTGCCTACTCTTGGGGGGCACTGCCAGGAGACTCTGACCCGCCCACACTTTCCTGAGACTGGGCACCCTGCAAGGACTGTGGCTGGACCCTGCAGCCTCAAGCCAGGAAGACACTGAATGTGAAAGTGTTGCTTTTTAGATAAAAACCCTTGCCACAGACCCCTTTCCTCTTTCTTTGTTCTGTTGAACACCTGCCGTGTCCTCCTGCAGTACCTGTGGTGCGTTCCAGAGCCAAGGGTGAGCTCTCCTATGGGATCTGGTGCCTGGAGACAACTCCCCTATTCCACACAGAATGCCTACACAACTCATCTTTTAATTACTCTAGTCCTAAACCACTAATTTAGTTCAATTTGATACTGACTACATGTTGGTATTGTTAAGGTTTATGATCCAGTGATTTACAAGGCACGATACATCTGATTCCAAATTGGTTGTATTGATTGTTTAATGGAGTCCAGGGACATGAGTGTAGCATTAGCTCACCGAGCTGGAGGATCATGCCAGTGCTGCTAGGATGGCATTCACCGGTCTGATTAGGTAGTAGAAGAAGCATGTTTTAATTGGGAAGGCCATGGACTGATGAGTCTACTATTTGGTAAAGAATGGACTGATCAGTCTACTAATTGGTAAACACTGCTTCTAATTAAGTAAATAATGGGTTAAGTTCAGATAAGTCAGAAGAAATCCTAGTTCTAACGTCTGGTTTTAATGAAGAAATAGCTCTCCCTACCTAGGAGGTTCTGAGTGCATTCAGAGGAATGGCCAGCCAAGCTTGCACCTTTTCCCCAACACCAGCTGCACAGAGAGCAATGCTGGTGACCTCACACACAGCCAGCTTTCCAGATGATGAAACCACACAGTTCACAGGCCTTTCATCTGGTTAAATCCTCAACAGCTGGAGACAAGCATCAGTTTGCCCATCTAGAGTGTGTGTGTCTGGAACTCTCACTCAGATCACTCGCAGGGCACTGGGTTCTCAGGGTTGAAGGGGACTAGGTACCCCTAGGTACACTACTCCAGGTAGTGGTTTTGTGTCCCTTGTGGATGGGGCACCAGATCAGGGGTCTGTCTGACCAAACCATTCCTCCTTTTCCCACCTCTCTCCCTGGAGTCCTCACATGGGGGGGGGGGACAGACCACAGAGACATGAGGAACCCCCACAGCAGTGGCTCCTGAAAGGCTCAGCTCTGTCCCTGCCATGTCTGGAGCCACTCCTGGAAGGAAAAACCCTCTAAGGCAGCATCCAGGGCAGAGAGCTCTGTACAGAAACAAACTGTGTCCCACAGGCCACAGGAGACATTTGCTGACACACAAGTACCTATTTTTGCCAAAAAACAGTATTATGAAAGGTTATATGGCAACTGAGCAAGCTCCACTGAAACTGCACGTGTGGTGAGAACTCAGAGCCCTTTATGTTGGCTCAGGAGCTACTTCTGAATGCATTTCATGTGTAGGTACAGTGAAGCCAGGCACCCTGTCACATCCCATTACCTGAACATAGAGGCTGCTCTCCACTATGCTGGCGTGCAGTATTTGCTGTTCCCTTAATGACACGAGTGTTCCTGACCTTCTCATTAATTAGCACCTTCACTGCATCTTCCAACATCCTGCTTTCATCTCTGTCCTCTGCCCGCATCACACTGTGCACAAACCCAGGAAGGCTCTGCTTTCCTTGGAACCTCTCCTCCTTGCCCAACACAAGGTATCCAGCATTGCCACAGCAGTTCCAGCCTGCTCTGACCACACACCAGACACACTCCCTAACTGCAATGCCTATGGCAGGTTCAGAGCAGAGAGGAAAAAGATAATTATCCCAGCAGCATCTTCCAAAAGCCTTCTCACCCTTACTAGGGGTGAGGAACAGGTTGTTTGGAACAGGTTTATGTTCCTTTTCCCCCTCAGCTCCCCCCGTGTATCATCAGATATCACCAATGGCTCCTGCTTGTGGTGCCCAGACTGCAGCAGGGCTCAGTGCCAGCCGTGCTGTGTCCCCGTGCCTGGGTGCCCCTGTGTGGTCCATCCTCCACGGCTGGCACAGCTCACCCTGGACAGGGACATTTACACTGGCTGGCAGGGCCCCAGCAGAGATGGAAAGCCCTGCATGGTTCAGGGATGGGTTCCACCCCTCTGAGGGCTCAGCACTTACTGACTTCATTCAGTCACACCCCGAGGAAGGTATTTTTGATTCCAGTGATTATTTCAGACCTCACTGAGGTAAAGCACCAAGACACTGAAATGCCTTCTGCATGCAAACACCCGAATGAACAATGGTCAGATCACTTGCCAAAATTCATCTCAATTCACGCACTGGTAACACTCTCTGAAGAGCAGAGAGAGAGCTGCAAAGAAAAGCAGAAAGTCTGTACAATGGGTAGATTCTACTGTAGACCACATCAGCTAGGAGCTACTGCAGTTGTAACCCCTCCGTTACCACTTTTCATACTTGATATCTGAACCCTGAGAAGAGCATTGGGGAGCCCCCCCCCGATGTGACAGGCACGGGCAGGTGCCAGCAGAGACCTGCTCAGGCAATGCCAACTCTCCCTGTTGGCCGGTAAAACAGCTAGAGCAAAGTAACTAGTGAAATTACTGTGAGATTCAGCCCTGATTGCCTGTGATCATTCCATGATCCGGGTGGAGAAGCCCTGGCTGAGGCTTGGCATGAGCAGCCTTCCCATCACCGCTGTGCCCTGTGAGATCCATGTTGGGTTTGGGCACTGAAATGACCTCTGAGAAGCCACTGTCAGCTTCTAGAGCTTACCCAGAGCAATGTAACAGGGTCATGATCCTTGCTGCTGGATTTGTTTCTTTGGCTGCACCAGAGGCAGTCAGGATAAATCTGGGCCTGCTGATGGGAGAGCAGGGCACCAAGAGAAGCACCTTCCCTTGCCGTGTGCAGACGGGCCTGGGTTTGCTCTCCAGGCACTGAAAATGTCTAAGTGATCCTCACAGTGTGTTCAGAACGTGTCCTTGCCCTCGCCGCTTTCCCGGCGTCATCCATGTGTGAGTGCCTCACTCTGGGTGCTTCCATTACATCTGCAGAGGGTTTTCACGAGTGTTTGTTTGTCACAGTCTGAATTTCACTCACAGCCCCCTTCTAGCACCTGCATCGAGCTCTCGCGCGTCTCGGCTGCGTGTCACTCCACCAATAACAGCTTCTCTCTCCCCGCAGGGCCGCTGTATCAACTTCACCCGAGTTCAGTCCCAGTAGAGGAGGAGACAAGGTACCAGGAGGACGGACGGACAGACAGACAGACAGCCACCTTGCCGCTTTTCCACCGAGCAGAGCCAGCCGAGCCCTTCCCGCCTTCTCGGCTCGCCCTCAGCCCCAGCTCAGCCGGTTTCTGCCTCCCACCCTGCCCGTGCCGTGGGTTGGTGTCTCCGTCGTTGTGCGAGGTTTGAGGACCACGGGAGCCCAGGCCGTGGCGCGGTGCCCGCGGGGTCGCCGAGCTGGC
>JANHGL010017604.1:34861-48808 GCA_024611195.1 Ceyx melanurus | reverse complement strand
CGTCCCCGGCGCGGGCTGAGGGACGGGCGGCGGCGAGACCTTGACACTGCGGCTGGTGCTTCCCCCCTTTCCTGCATCGGGTTCAGCAGCGCATAAAACATTCCGAGCGGTCGCAGGCTTATGTGGGTTTTTATTGTTACTATTTTTTTTAGATTAAAAAAAGCAGTAGCCACTAAGCCGGTATCTCAGGGTTTACCCCCCCCAAGTCTCCGAGGGCTCTTCAGCGTCACAAGCCAGCAACTCTCTTTGCATGAGAATTTCAAAGTTTAATTAATATAATTAAAGGCAACAGCAAGCAGCAGCCTGTGAAGATTTTGCTCATCTTTTTTATGCCTTTTGACATTGAATGACCTATTACTGTACGTACGTCCCTCGGCCTCCGAGGCGGCGCCGGGCGGGATTGGGCAGCGGGGACAGCCCTCCTTCCATCTCCGCAGAAATCGTGGCGGCGGCGCCGGCCACGGCGCAACGTTGACAATGTATGTATTATAATTTTTTAGAAAAACCAGTGTCGTGTCACGTCGACGATGCCAAATTATGTTAGCGTGAGCGGAAACACTGTGGGGGAGGAAGGAGGCAGCAGCTGAAGAAAAAGGCTCAAATGATCCAGTCACTTTCGATACTGTACTTCAGATGCAAAATGGATATTCGAGTGGAAACCTGACAAAGCGCGCCCGCTTTGATGGGAACTGGTATAGACAATGACCAGTGGCTGGGTCAGTGGGATGTCTCTCTGCGAGCGGGGAGGCTTATCAAATGACACTAAAAATAAGTTCAGCAACCATCACGGCGGAGGGGAAAAGGCGAACATTTCACATTCGGTGGGCACGAATGTGCGCAAGATGGAAAGAGCAATGCGAAGCATCCTGGTCTAATTATCTCCTTTGTGCTCTTCACTGAAATCGCAAGGGACATAAATAATTTTCTTGGTCGATGTCCAAATCCGTGGCACTGCCCAAAGAAGCCTTTACATTTATCCACTCGCTTACATCTTTTGCTTGAGTTTATTTATGTCACTGGTAGCCTCATCATCAACAGCCATGTGTGCACAGTAGACTATAAATAAAATTATTATCTAAGTTCCAGTGATTATTTCTTCCTTCTCCTCCTCCCCCGGCCTCCCATCCTCTCCCCTGTGCCGGCTGGGGAAGGTGCACGCCGTGCAAAGGCCGGGAGGCTGGGGAGCCCACCCTGTCGCGTGCCCATCGCTGGTTTCTCCGCGGAGACCAACGCCCACGAGCCCCTGGCTTGTTCCAACCTCCGTGTTCTCTCCCAAGCCAGGAGGGGGTTTGCTGGGACACGGCGAGGCTCCACTGGCAGATCCACACCAAGGCAGAACAAACTCTGCTCTGGTGGCTCTCCGTGTCCTCCATTTCTAACGCACACGCGGCGCTTCCTCGGAGCGGCGGCTGCAATTGCCAGCTTGCATTTTAAGCAGCGTGTTGCATAACAGGGAAACATGCAGATGAAGAGGATTTTTCCCCTCGCACGTTATCTGCTGTGTCTGAAGGAGCACTGGCGACAGGCAGAGCCACAGAAACAGAAACCCACTCGCAATCTTTTGTTCTCTCTAGCTGTCTACCCATGGTCACTCCACGCCGTGGAAGGTGCCGTGCTGCACCGCGTGCCTGGTGGCAATGTGAAATGCTATTTCAGGTACCTGCGATCATTTTCCCTTCAATTGGCATCATACTGCTGCATGTTACACTTGTCATTTAGCTCCAGATAATACCCCGAGAGCTTCATTATTATACAGTGTGGAATACTGGTCACAAGTAAGGGGGGAGGCAAAGAGGCACGGGGTAATAACACTTCAGGAACTGCTGATGCAAACTGACACCAGCTAAGGCTCCGTTGGCATGAGAGCTCCAAATGCTTGATAAAACCACCACCATGGGTCCCAGAGCACATCCCTCACTCTCTCCAAACCTTGGGTACCTCCTCACCACAAGACCACGCCCGAGAGCACTGCTGGTGTCTAATTTGAGCCTGCCTAAGAAAAGTAACTGTCTCTTGGAAAATTAAAAGTGCACAGGAGCCATCCACAAACACTCTGCTCACGAGTAGGTGTAAACCCCCCAGTCTGAAACGATCCTCCTCAAAACACAGGCAACAGAACCACCACAGCCCTCGGGTGGTGTGACCCTTCCCTTGGCAAACTAGTTCAGAGAACCTCTGGTCTCTGAAAACAATGACAGAAAGAGCATCGGATGAGAACAGTTTCCCTTCTTGGGGAGCAAGAATTTTCCAGGAGCAAGTGCTCCAGGTTTCTGTTCTGTACCAGTGGAGCAGTTACTGGTGAGAGGAGCCCCATCATGCCCCGGGGAGCTGCACAGGGACATGGCCATGCCAACCCAGACATGGACAACTCCTGGAGAGTCCCATGGACACAAGTGTCCCCTGGGGAGCTCCATGGGGACATGGTCATACCCTAGGAAGCTCCATGGGGATGAGAGCCCCACAGGGACACAACCACCCTCTGGAGCTCGAGAACACCCTTGGGGTTTTTATGTTGTAAACACAAAGATTAACACAGAGCAAAGGGAAGAATAAAACCTAAAAGCCCCCAGCATGGCAATGCCACAGAGGTGACAATGACCATTTTTCTGTGGAGAGCTGTGTTATATCAGGTCTCCTGTGGTCTCCTCAGAGCTGAGCAGGGGGTCCCATCTCAGCACCAGCTCTGCAAAGACCACGAGGTGCCAATGCTCAGCCTTGGAGGCTGGGTAACTGCAGGGAAGCAAGCACCAGTTCCAGGGACAAGAGAGCTAAATGGATTCTCATCGGCTGCCACCAGCTACACTAAACCTGCTTCAGACACACCACAACCCAGGAGAGAAAACAAAACCTCAGGTGTTCAGCAAAGGGAACTTTGGCTTCACTGCCTTATGCTCAGTTCCTGGGCGTGTTCGGACACTGAAGGGAGGCTTTGAGATGAAACTGCACAGGCCACAGGCAACCTCTGTAATCATCTCCATTGCCAGGAGATTTACTGACGCCCCTTTTACTGGATCACGTGCAGCCAGGGGATGCCTCCATCACCACACACCAGAGTATACCAGCAAGACACACACGGGTGAAAATGCCTTTTTTTCTCAACAGCAACAAGCGCAATGCACAGAACTCGCAGCAGCCAGTCCCTGGGAGCTCCTGTCACCACACAAAGCAGGGACACTAGAATGTCCCCAGTATAACACGGCTGGCTTTATATTCTACATTTTGATACAGCAGAAATCAATTGGCTGCACTCAACATGTAAAAAAATTATTTTCCAGTGTTCCCTTTCAGTTGGTTTTTAATTTAACAAGAACTACAGCTTTCACTGAGCATTAATCTGGGCTTAGAGCAGAGGAGACGGGTCAGGCTGATCCGAGGTGAAAGGTAAGGGAACATTCTCGAATGTCACAACTCAGGTTCACTCCAAGCCTGAGAGCCTGGGCTGGCTGGTACGGACCCCTGCTGGAACTTTTCCTGCCCTGCCACATCTCCCCTCTCCTAACCTCCCTTAACGTGGCACCACAGCCCTGCTGTCATGCCCCGATGTTCGCCCAGCTCCTGTGCCTGCTGAAAGGCAGAGGGCACTCAGAGGGACCCCCTTTGAGAGGCAGAGGGCACTCAGAGGGACCCCCTTTGAGAGGCAAAGGGCACTCAGAGGGACCCCTTTGAGAGGCAGAGGGTAACGTGGGTTTCCAACCACCTCAGTAAACGGCACCTCATGTAGTCATGTTCACATCCCCTGCCCTGATCCTGACAGGCTCCGAGTGCTGTTACCAGCCCCCTCCAGATCCGTGGTGACACGAGACTGCTCCGCTCATTGTCTTCACTTTGAGCACGTCCTTACCATTCAAATCACGTTGACATACACGGAGGAGAAGGAAGGAAAGGTGAAAGCCACAAGTAGGGTAGCTTTTACCTTTTTCCTCTCCTCTCTGCACGTGCAAAGGGAGCAGGGGATTTTGTGTCCTGCCATTTTAGACAAAACTTCCCTTTCCATCTGGGGGAGAAGCCTGGGGGGCAGGGAAGGGTGACACCCGAGTGCCATCAGTTGGGCTTTCTCCAGGTGAGGCAAACACTCACTTCACCCGTGGTCACTGGCTGCTGCTCGTACACAGCAGCATCCCTCTGTGAACAGTCCTCTCCTCTCCAGCTCGCTGGGCAGCAGCGAAGGTGCCGCCACCATCTGTCTCCAGATTCAACTCACTGCAACTCCTCCTGCAAGAGCAGCCCCTCAGGAGCCCTCTGGCAGCGTGCTGGGCAGAGGGCCTGGCACAGGGTGACCCGGGAAGGGCACAGGGTCCCTCTGTGTCAACACCTTGGGCATCGAGGCCTCCTGCTGCCCAGCAGTCCAGCACCACCAGAGGAGCGGTCCCTGCCAGGCTCTCAAGGGGGCAGGGGGGGGTCCCATTGTCTCCAGCAAAGAGGAAAGAAGCCACCCCGAGGGGCTGAACCCCAGAGTGATGCCACTGCAACGCCAGGCCCGGGTACCCGGGGCAGGGACAAACTCCCCTGTGGGTGGGAGGAATGGCAGCAGGCAGAAACGTGCTGACCAGGAGCCCAGATCACAGTGAGCCCGGGGAGGAGATGGTGCATTTGCTCATGAGCATCTCATGAGTTCTTCTTGTGCTGCTACAAAATTACTTAATGTCAAAATTTCTAGTAAAAACCCTATTAGACCTGGCATGTACTATTTTATTTCACAAATCTGTTTTGCATTGGCTCAATTAAAATTGTTATATATTTTTGGGTCCTGTGTAGGTGCCATCTGTTTAACAGTACAAGTGGGTCCTGTGAAGCACTTGTAAGTTTTCTGCTGCAGTAATTTTTTTTTTTAATATAATGAGGGACTTTGGATAGAAGAAACTGCCTATAAGGAATGATTTCTTATTTTTTGGCAGTAAACTTAGAATAACTCTTACCGTGTTATGAGGATGGCTCTGCATCCTATGGAAAAGCAAACAGTTGATCTACATGTTTGCAGCAAAGTCATATTATTTAATTCACACTTTTTTTTTTCATTTCTTGTTCGCCTTATTTTGTAAATGAGCTTATTTTCCCGAAGTAGGATCCACAGGGATGCTCTCCTGCTTCCCCACGGCAGCAGCTGCTGCCTTGCACAGCTACTTGGGCCAGGGGCTGGAGCCTGACCCGGGGAGCAGTGCAGTCCCAGGGCGTGTGGGATGGAGCTGCCCACGGACCAGGACTCCTGGGTCAGCACAGATCCACCTCTTACCCAAGCCCAGGAGCAAAGGGAAAAGGGAAGTTCACTCCTGTGATGATGCCTGATGTGCTCTACAGCCGAGGGAAACCTGGGGAACAATCTCCTGGCGAACACAACTAGAACTTATTTTTATACTTCTTTTCCCCCCATTATGAATGTTAGCCCCTGCTATTATGTCACAAGCATTGAAATGCTGCTCCTGAGTCACAATGAATTATAACAACACCCCAAACCCAAGCCAGCAGTTGGTTTTCCTTTAAGAACGTCTCAAATTCAGCTGCCAAAGTCTCCAGTATGTTCTAGGACAAAAGTATTTGCAATGGCAACGACACTGCAGCTCATCTGCAGCCCTCAGAACTGCTCTGCAGGCCAGACAGGGATGGTGGCACCTCCCTCAGCAGGCACCAGGCTGCCCTGCTCGGGTGGATGGTGGCACCTTGGCTGCCTGGGATGACACTTGTCTCTCACTCCCTGCGTGCTCACTGGGGCTGGGCTTGCTTAGACGTGCCCAACGCTTCTGCCCAGCCCAGCCCAGCCCAGCCCAGCCCAGCGGGCACCGGCTGCCCCGTGGACAGAGGTCAGAGCTCTGCCCAGGGCATCTTTACAGAAATACCTGAAGAACGCCTGCTGTCCCTGTCTGGACTTCACTCCCACCACTAGACCCAGCCCTGGGGAGACGCCTCCTTGGCACAATCACCTGATGCAGGATTTACTCAAGACCCTGAAACCCAGCACCCCAAGACACTCCTTCCTCCCCCAGACGATCCACCGGCAGCCAGGGAAACGTGCAGCTCGTGACAGCTCTGGCCCTGATGCTTTTTGCTGGCCAGCAACAGGTATTTTCCAGCTACAGTAACAGACACCGTGTTCTGTATGGGCCCTGGTCACTGGAACATCACACACAAACCACATCACACACAACATCACACTGGAACATCACCCACACACAACATCACCCTGGAACATCACACACATCACACTGCAACATCACACACAAACCACATCACACTGCAACATCACACACAACATCACACTGGAACATCACACACACACAACATCATCCTGGAACATCACCCACAAACCACTTCTCAGCTCCTGCAGCACCCCCTGCACCCCCAGCCTGTCCAGCACGGGTCTGTGCCCAAGGTCACTCCGTAACACCGGGACACAAACATATTGCAGCAGGTACAACACCCCTGCATTTCACCTGCAGCAGGGTTTTATGAGAGGAGCCAGTTGAGATAGAAGTTGGTAAAGGGTCACTTCACAATATAGCCCTTTCAAATTGCAGTTCAAACTTGGAATTAATTATCCTTCCACTGTCTTGGGTTTTCTTTTCTTCTTTGCTTCACATTAACCGCGGCTGAAATTATTTTAAAGCAATGATCTTGAACGTCATGTCCTTCAGCTGGCCCTGAAAATCCATTTTCCATGGAAAGCCTCCTTTCTTGTCCAAGATTTCTGTGCATGTATAAAGCTCATCAAGGCTCTGGTTCTCTAGGGGTGTCAGATGCTCAAATAATACCCAGGTGTCTGCCTGCTGGACCAGCTCCAAGGCTCTTTATTAGCATGAGCAGGCCAGTTGGAAAGCAGTTTAACTCCTGCTGTCCGGGATGCAGCAGCAGGACACTGCACAGCTACAGACTCAGGCTCCCAGTCACCGTGTCCTGAATCAAACAGGGCACCAAGGGCAGCAGGCACAGGATGACTAAAGGCAAATGCTTTCCATGCAGTGGCACCTCTAAAGCAAGGACCCCTAGGGACAGAACTGTGCAGGAGCTCCCAGGTGCCCCTGGAAGCAGCACTGCCCTGTGCTGGCTCGGGCACGGTGCATGGCGACTCACTGCCACCTTACAGAGGCTGTCTGCAGGTGAGCTGCAGCTCCTGCTGCCCTCCCTTACCCTGAAGTGTGATCACTCTGGTGTTTCCCTGTGGGCACAAAGCTCGGGTACCACCAGCAGCCCTGCAGGAGAAGCCCAGGATGAACAAGACCTCACGGGACTGCTTCTGCCAGCTCTGCTTAGATGCACAAGAGACAATGGCACATAAAACTCCTCCTCCCCTTTCTTCTCCACACACATTTTCCCCTCTACCACCCAACTTCTCATTACCATGAGCTGGCTTCACTGAAGAAGTTTGCCCAGAGCACGGGTCTGTCTCCCTAAAGCTGTCTGACACTGCCAGCACCTCGGAGCCCTTCTGAGCTCTGACTCCTCAATATATCCCCAAGGAAGGCCTGAGCACAGACAGTAAACCTGGGGAACTCTTCCCTCCCATAAACCAAACCCTGCCAGACACACCAGAGCACCTTCCCCACGCTTCCTGACCCCTCAAGAGCTACTGACTCTTCTGAGACAAAGAGGAGAAAGATGACGAGCACTCGGAGCCCAGGGACCACCCATCACCTTGCAGATGACACAGAGCAGCTCCTGTCAAGACCCCAGAAGTCCCACTGCAGCAGGACAGCTCAGACCAAACACCCGGGTCACAGAGCCAAGGGCAGCAGCAGCAGAGTCACTCGTGGCCGTGACCTCAGTGCCAGCAGCACAGGGTCCCCGACACCCCCCGGGCAGAGGCAGCATCTCGGGGATGCCCTGACCCGGGGACAGGGGCTGTTCTCTGCCTGCTGACTCAGTCCTTCCCTGCAACACGAGGCTTTCTTCATTGCCAGCACACAGGACTGGACTGTGCAACACACACACATATCAAAACCACAATCCCCAGACTTAAAAATAATCAGTTTCCACTTCAAAAGCAAAGCTCCCCTCGAACTGCAGAGCGTCCCTACGAGCAGTGCAGCAGAGCCAAAGGCTGAGCCACGGGGGATTGGAGCACAGACTCCAGAGGTGCTGCCTGAGGCTCCACAGCCCAAGCTGCCTCCCTCCTCACCAGGGCTGGGAAGCACAGGGGTGGCCTCAGGGAGGCTCTCCTGGGAGAAACTGCCCTTTCCTCACCAGGGGAGGAAATGTGTGCCCACAGCACAGCATAAACCCCAGATAAACCCTGGAACTATCCTGCAAAACCCCCGTGCCTGGTTTTGTTTGCTTCCTGCAGGGGTGCTCAGGTGGGGTATGGGACAGTCTGTGCTGCCCCCCAAGACCACAGTGAGCTTCCCAGGCCCCTGTAAAGCACGCCTGATGGCCATTCTCTCCAAGGCTGCAAACATATGGACTGCAGGCCTCCTCTGAAACCAGCCAGCAGCATCTCTGAGTCAACCACAGCAGCTGATGGAGCAGCCCTGCCATTTCCAATCACTCCCTCTGCACAGGCCACCTAATGCCCACCAAAAGCTGCCTGCTTTTAACTTCAGAGGGCACACAGCCTGTGTCCAGTCCAGCCCGTGTTACTCAGCTGAAAGACCTTCACACATTTCCCTGGTTGCTGGGCTTTGCTTTCACAGCTTTACAAGGGCTGAGCTTAAGGGCTCTCTCTGGAAGGGGAAACACACCATTTCTGTTCAGAAAATGGTATCAAATCTGTTTATCAAGCCATTTTGTAGCTCCACAGCCCAGCTACCTCACCTCCAGAGCCCAGCATCTCTGTCAGGACCTGTGGAGGCGAAGGGAGAGCCAAGGAGGAGCTCTTGTGGTGCTGCTGCAGCTTTTCACCTAACAAAGCCACTTCCCTCTCCCACGCCCTCCCCGCTCCCCCCAAAATGCTCCAGTTTTGAGGCAGGGCCAAGGAGGGGCAGATGTCTCCTGGGGGGCATGGGCTGAGCCCTGCCCGTGCCTCCCAGAGCACAGAGCCACGACACCCACTGCCATCACCTGGCAAGGTCACCGAGCTGACCAACAGCAGCCCTTTTTCTGCCCAAGCAGCCCAAGATCAGCCCTTTTTCTGCCCAAGCAGCCCAAGATCAGCCCTTTTTCTGCCAAAGCAGCCCAAGATCAGCCCTTTTTCTGCACAAGCAGCCCAAACTGATTTACTCTGCTCTCACCTAGATTGCACCCACAGCATGCACCACTCCTAGAGGAACTTCTTCACCTGTACAGAGTGGATGAGGATGCTCTAAAGAGGCTGAGGGACACTGGGTACCTGCCTCAGATGCTCCGTTTGGGGTGCCCAGTGCCCCCAGCTGCCCACCTTCTCCTCCAGCCCCAAGCACGCCTGCAGGGTGAGCATCAAGCAACAAAAGGCTCGCAGGACAATGGGCTCCCCTTTCATTTATTTCCCAGTTACTTGCTGCTTCAACCAGCAGCTGAAGTTTAAATAGGACTGGCTTAAAAGGTAAACATTTCTCACAGCTTTCTCATCAACTATATTAAATACAGTCATAAAAAGAAAAAAGCCCCACAATATTTTCTGCATTTGCTGACGGATGACGTCCTCCTTGCCTTAAGCGTGTGCCAGATTACTCATAAACCTGGACCATATGCCACTGCAATTTACTGATGGGCCCAAGCTGTTTTGGTAGATGCAAAATCCGAGGGGATTAGGGAGGCTCGATCCACGCTGAAAACAGAGCAACAGTGGTGGGGCAGCTGCTTGCTCTCTTTGCTCACTCTCAATTTAGGTCAGTGGCCAGCAGCCCCCCCAAACGCGGCGCTCAGGAGCTGGCAGAGCCCGGCCCCAGCCGCGGGCACCGCTCCCTCCGGGGTGGCAGCACGGGCTGCCTGGCAGCAGGAGCCCCCAGTGAAGAGGAGAGGGTCTGGTTTCCAGGCCTGGCTGAAGAACACTCGTTTCAGAGCAAAAAAGGGGTTGCTCACCCCCCCTGTGCCCCATCCCGCTCGCCTTCCCGAGAGGGGGCACCCGGGGAGGGACAAGCCCAAGGGTGGGGGTGACATCAGCAAGCCAAGTGCTCATCGCCCGAGGACCTTACGGGGAGCACGGTGGGACAGGGGGGTGGGGGAAGCCCAGCACCCCACACGGCTCCACCGAGGGGACCCCCAGCCCACGGCTGCTGCCCACGAAGCACCAACCCCAAGCCACGTCACCCTTCTGTGTGTGGAAAGCCTCCTGCACTGCTCGGGCACCCCATGCCCGCACAGAATGAGCCCAGCCACGGCTGGCCAGGGGCTGAGGATGCTCAGCAGGGAATTTACCAGGGAGTGGGTTTATTCACAGATCCATCCCCCCAGGACTGTCACTGCCACATCCCTGCCCGGCAGGGTGGTGCTGGGCACACCAGGGGGGTTTGCAGGAAGGCTTTGCACGAGGGCTGGATGACCATAACTGTTCACAATTCCTGTTAAACCCCTTTTCCTTTGGAATTATCACCACAGCTCCCCAGAACAGCGTCCCTGGACTTTACATGCTTGATGCTGGTGTTTGCACTGACGGCGCCACACGGCCCTGCGAGGCCACCGAGATGACAGATCACTTCTACACATCCACACTTCACAAGACACATCTCCCATCTGTGAGACACAGCAGCTCCCAAACGCCCCAATTCCACCTCATCAACAACTCCTCTGCAGAATGACTGCCTTCGCTCCACAGGATGGCTTCACACTGGCCCCAGACCAGCGCTGCAGTGCACCCGGGGCTGGAAGGGAAGACCGTGTGCCAGCAGGGCACACAACCTGCACCAGTCCGGGCACCTCCCCGCTGGGCACTGCTGCCAGCAGGGCACACAACCTGCACCAACCCGGGCACCTCCCCACTGGGTACTGCTGCCCAAAGCCCCGGTGCCAGCAGGGCACACAACCTGCACCAACCCGGGCGCCTCCCCGCTGGGCACTGCTGCCCAAAGCCCCGGTGCCAGCAGCACAGGCAGCCCCGCACTCCCCCTGGCCCTGTGGAGGCTGCAGGGTGCTGTGTAAAGGGATGAATCCCCGGGGAGACAGCAGCAGAGACTTGTTCCCTCTCCTCCCTCCTCAGAGATGTTCTCTGCTACGAGGCAAAAACACACGAACTGTGCCCAACTTAAAAACTGGTTTTGGGATGCAAGCCAGGCCAGATGGCTGGAAAAGCTAAATACCGTTGATTTATTTCTTAGCCTTTACGAAGCAATATTAGAGACAATGGACCTTATCAGAACAAATGAGAATAAACATGGGGATGCAGACTCAATAGAGAATTAACAACCAAAGCGACCAGATTCTATTATGCTGTGATTAATTCTGAATTTGTGCAAGTACTTCCAACAGCAAACATCTAGCTTTATCTCATGAAGCCAGTGCCAAACCAGACAACCTTTCAGCTAGTGCTCTTCAATTTGCAAGATACTTCACGAGGAGGAAAAGTGCAGAAGATGATGCCAGGCTTTGTGCTGGAAAATCAGCTGGAAAATCTCCTTAAACACCCATTCACCCCCCAAGAGCCTGCTGGACACCACTGTGAGCTGTAAGCTCTAGGGGAAGGAGGCCTGAGTGACCTCACCTCACCTCGCCCCCTGTCCTGGACTCCACAATTCTCTGACCCAAGACCAGGCTGCTGCTGCCCCACACTCCCACAGCTCTGAGTGTGCCACGAGACACACACATGGTGTGTGTCACAGGGGCATGACCCTGTGCAGAAAAGGGAAGCAGGACAGGGCTGGCATGAGCGAGGCCAGGCACCAGAGGTTGGGAAGTGAGATTAGAGCTATTTTAGGAGATCCTGGTCTTCTGAACATCCTGCTGTGGTCCCTCTTGCGTGTCAGCCTCGTCAGTGGCGAGCCCACAGAGGTGATGTCATGGCCTGAAATGTGGCCAGCAGAAAAAATCCCAGCATGTTATCACATCCTTCCTCTGGAAGAAGGGGTTTCTTGGGACACCTGACTGTTCTGAGGACTGGGCACCACTGGTGGGGCTGGGATTTTCCTTAGGAGCTGGCTGAAAGCTGGGACTTGGAATCAGCTTCCTCTCCAGGCAGGGAAGGCAGCTGTTCTCCACCTCCGTGCAAAACACAAGGATGGGTTCTTTAAACACAGCTTGTCTGCCTGTAGCTTCTAAGGAGGTCTCTGTGCCCAGCTCGGCTGTAAGATCCCCCAGGCACAGCCCAGAGCAGCTGGGAGGAGGTGCCTGTCAGCCAACAGAACCCAGCCCAGACGTCTTTCCACAGAGAACCCCTGACAACGCTCGGTGTCTCTCTTCCCTTCCACAAACATTCCCATCTTGGAAAACTCCAGGCTGGAAGCTGCTCGAGCCCTGAGGGCTCCCAGGGCTGCAGCTACAGTGAGTCACTGCTGCATACAGTGCCCCGAAACCCTCCACAGAACAGAGCTGCTGGCTGCAGGCACAGCTGAGAGAGGATCCACACTGCTCCGTTCAGGGGCTCCCACGACCGAGCACAAACAGGAGATGCTACTGGCACCAGGGACTCACAGCCTGAAAAAACAGCCAGATCTGTGCCCAAAAGAGAAACCACTGATCTGTGGCCTGTCCTGTGCCCTCTTCACCCCCCAGAAAGGATGCTGCCCTTCAAAACCCACCCCTTCTGCCCCGGGAGCTCAGGCCAAGGCCCACTGTCCTGCCCTGCCCATTACAGCTGTCCACGTGCCAGCCAGGCCGAGCTGGGAACTTCCCTGGAGCTTCAGCAGCTTTGCTGGGCTTGCAGGTTGGTTCTGTGTTTCTCCTGCTCCGGGCAGCAGCAGTGAGCCTGCCTTTGACAGCACAGCCCCTGCACACACATGGATTTCTGCAGCAGCCTCTCCCCCCAGGGTCAGCGCTCACTGACACTCAGAAACCTCCCTCCACACCCACACTTTGCAGTTTCTGGCATCCCGAGGGCTCGACACGGGTCAAACATCTGCTTGAGAGATCTGCAGCTGGGAGAGATACGGGTCTGGCAGCGTCTGCTATTGGCATGAGTGCAGGCAACTGCTGGGTCAAAACTCCAGCTTTTTAGCTCTTACAACCCTGCGTGTTTAGGTGAGAGGGAACAGTGTCTCCCGACAGCACCCAAACCCAGCAGTGAGGCTGGTGCCATGTCACCTGAAAACCAGAGCTGTTCTGAGCCTGGCTGGGAGGGGTTCTGGTCCTGAAGCCACCAGCTGTTCTGGAAAGGGAACTGTCCACACAAGAGGTTTTCCATGGCTCAGCCACACGTGGTCCCAGGGCTGTGCTGCTGGCTGGGCTCACCTGGCCTCTAGGGAGGTGCAAATCCCCGTCCCCCCAGACCTGAGAGGCAGCATTGTGAGCTGGACACGCTTCCCTCCCCTCAGCTGAGCAGCCAGACAACCAACCCCTCCTCCAGAGGCAACAATGGCAGTGGGAACAGTAGACAAGACCCTCTCTGCATCTCTGGGCCACACCTAAACAGCATCTGTCTGAGGTGAACAGGCAGGTCTCCCGGGGAAGGGGTTCATGCAGCTCCCAGATCCCACCTCCTCTGCTCCCGAGAGCCCTCTCCCCTCTGCCCCTGGGAGTGGGAGGGATGTGACACGTGCTGGGAGAGGCCCTCACACATGTCTGGCTTTGGCTCTGCCTTTTCCTTTGGCCCTGACAAGACACCCATGTTCAGCCTCTGGTTTCCAAGAGTCTGTGTCATCAGAGCTGCCCTTTGCAAACCGACAGCAGGGCTGCAGATTAAATGAGCACTGAACTCAAACCTCAGCTCTAGCTCCACGAGAACAAACCACACGACTTTAAAAGCACAAAAAGCACCAGCAGCAGCCTACCCACGGGTTCAACCTGCTCTGGGCTGTGGTGCTCACCCCACTGCTCTCACAGGAGAGTTCGAGAGGCACTGGGAACAAAGAAGAATGGAAAACAACACTGGCTTGGCCCTGCAGACAGCTCCTGGCTGGGACACAGCATCAGGCACGCATCCTGCCGTGAGGAGGTGTGGGTAGCTGAGGGAGAGGG
>JANHGL010017604.1:24628-25852 GCA_024611195.1 Ceyx melanurus | reverse complement strand
GGAGATCTCCACTCCCTGCAGCATCTTGGTGCCCTGCACTGGACTCTCTCCAGTAAATCTCTGTCTTTTCTGAACTGAGGTGCCCAGCACTGGACGCTGGCACAGTGATGCTGGTGTCTCTGGCCAGCCTGTGCCAGGCCCAGCTCCTGGGCTCTCCCAGTCTCACTCTCTCAGGCTGTGCAGACAAGATGAGGAAGGCTTTGTGCAGACAAGATGAGGAAGGCTGCAGGAAGGAATTTTTGCCAGCGCCTATCTTTTTGCTATCGCTACAGGTTGGCATCTCCGAGAAGCAAGGAGAGGGTGCCAAGTTTATTGCCATCCAAGCTCTATAATTTACAACCTGCACGACGCAAGGCTGAGAACACAGCGGCTCTGCAGGGTTATTCTGGGCAGCAACCATCCTGCAGCACCAATTATTAAAGCCGCTTGTGCACACGAAGGCCATAAAGATTAAAAATACAGCGCGCCCGCCATTAAAGATGGATGAAGCCATGGACTATGCAGTGCCCGCGCCGGGCACCGCCCCACTGAGAGCCGAGAGCTGCCAGCCCCAGCTGCCCGCGCAGCCCGCGCCGGGGAGCCCGTGTGTCACGCAGAATAAACACAGACTTCGCACGCCGGCTGACACAGGGAAGGAGCTGCCGGGAAGGGGCCTCTCGGTGCCAGCCGGGGCCGGGTGAGTGGTGTAAAGGATGCACCCCGTTCTTGTCCTTCACAAACCCCCAACCCTACGGATCTCCAAAGAACCTGGAAACCAGCCTAAATCAGCCCGAGATGAGGGAAGGAGAAATAAAATCATCCACGGGTGCAGGCACCCTGGGACACTTGGAAAGGTTTGCTGTGACTGGGACACAAGGTGATATTTGTCCATCATTCCTCCCAGTGTTCTCCTCCCAGCCCCAGTAAGCCTGCCACCCTGGCCATCCAGTACCACACATCTCTGTCTGAGCAGGCGGAACAACTCACCTCATCTGGTGTCATTAGACAGACAGATGCTCCTTTTCCCCCTGCACCACTGAGAGGGACATTTGTTTGTGTGGTGCCACTCCAAGGTGAAAAAAAGAGTTCAAAGCTGTGAAAGCACACGTGTGAGGGGATGGCCTGTGCCACCCAAAACTCAGACAGGTCATTATTTCGAGGAGGAGCCCAGCTCACCACAAACCATCTGCTGCAAACCCTGGTGGCTCACTGAGCAGCAAGCTGAGCAAGCCCCAGTTTCTTCAC
>JANHGL010017604.1:4628-22128 GCA_024611195.1 Ceyx melanurus | reverse complement strand
ACGAGCTGGCACACGTGAACAAAGATGGGCGAGCAAACAAGCTGCCCCTTGGTTCCCCTCACACTCCATTAACCAGCAGTCCTATCCAAAAAGGAGAAGGAGTCTCTGGTGTTGTTCTAAGAGCTATGGAAGGTGTCCAGAAGCAAAGGGAGCAGCAGGGTCCACTGACACAGTGCAAGAGCATCTCCTCCCTCCCTCAGCATCACCCGCAGACGCGGCAGCGGCATAATGAAGTGTCACTGCCATCATTAGTGACATGACAGACTGCCCTCCATTAATTACCTGATGGTCAGGTCTGCCCTCCTTCACCTCCCTCCACCTTTCAAGCACGCTCCTGATCCCCAGACTTCAGGCAGCAGGGTCCATACATCAAACTGTCAGCACTCCTCCCAGGATGAGCAGAGTCCCCTGCTTCACTGTCCCTTCCCAGCCCCATCCTGCCCAGGAACCCAGAGCTGATGGGGATTTGTCACCTCCCTGGCACCGTGAGGTGAGTCAGTGTCAGAAATCCTCAGAGGAGCCCAAATCCACACCAGGGACAGCCCTGGCCCTTCCCCTTGCTGTCCCATCGACTGCCCTGACTCGGGCAGCTGTGTCCCCCCTACTCCTCTCTCTGTTTCTTCCTTCTATGTGTTCAAGCCAGTGAGCAGCAGCCAGACGAGGAAGAGGCTGAAATGTTCTCAGGCTCCCTTCACACGACACAGTAGGGCGCAGAGCACCCCACAGCACCCAAGGGCTACAGCCCTCCTCTCTTCCTGCCAAACCCCACAGGGAGCCTCTGCAGTTGCTTCAGGTGCAACGGGGAGATCCCTTTTGGTGTCCCATTACAGGACAGAAATCACCAGCCAGCCCCAGGCCAGCAACACCACAGCCAAAGCCTGCAGTCAGAAGCACGGCTGTCACATTTTTCTTTCAAGGTTTGTCTTTAAAGGAAGAAAATCTGCACGACAAGCAAGGATGTCCTGATTGCATCTGACAGCTCTAAAGTGCACCCCTCTCTCCTCAAGAGACTGTGATCCTCTGGCTAACAGAACTTGTAGCTGCAGAAATTACCTTGTCATCCACAGCACGGTGTTAGGGGCTGCTATTGCCGGAGCAAAGCGTCGGTAAGCGATGCGCAGGCCAGCGAGGATAAATAATTGATAACACAACCCTGCCCTCTCCCCACATGGTGCAGCCTGAGCTGGCTGCTCCCAGGAGCCTGGGAAAGCAGCCTCCTCACCTCACACATCCCAGCGCTCACTCAGAAGAGGCCCCAGGACAAAACCAAGGCCATCAGTACAGAGCTGAGATGCAACAAGGGCGCATGGAAAGCGGGCAGGGATTTGCCAGCTGCTGTGTTCACTGGCAGGGCACAAAAACAGGGTCTGTGCCTGGACTTAGCCCTCGCTCAGAGCCAGAGAGAATCCCCCAAGGAAAAGGCCAGTGAGTAACCCACCGAGCTGTAGCACAGTATATCACTTACTGCACCTTGCAATAACACATGGAGGCACCAGGGGGAAAAAGACAGAAAACCTATCCTGGTAGAACTAACACCTCTGGCTACGGGGTATGAAAAGTGCATTTCTGAGAGGCATGTATTGATGGAGATGAGGCAAGGAAGGCAGTGAAAAGCTGAACCACCTGAAGGGTGAAGACACTAGGTGGAGCAGACAGGTGAGGGGAGAAGCATCACACTCTCTGCTTGCTTGCTTGGTTGCAGCTCTGCAGCGATGCCCAGCTCCCTCTGATGCCCAGTGGAGCATCTCTGACTCTCCAGCTGTTGGAACTGTGCAGCAGGATGGGAAACTGAGGCAGACAAAGAGGAAAGGGCAGAGTTTTTAGCAGATCATTCCCCTAGTTTCCCCCACTCCTCAGGTGTTCTTAGGACCTGGAGGCTGTCTGCCTCGTGCTTCCCTGGTTACTTTATCTCCTTGAACTAAAGGACAACCTCTCATGTCCTGCTGCAGGGCCCTCTGTGATAAAAGGGTGAAGCAGAGGGAAAGCAAGTACATGAATGTCTAGGAGTCACCACCAACACTTCACAGGATGGAGGCATCTCTGAAGTGCTGAGGTTGGGCAGCGAGGGTCAGGGGTAACCTTCACCCTGGGCAGGCTGCTCAGTTGGCTTGGGCTGGGCTGACTCTCCAGCAGACAGCAGCTGCACATGACATCTGCCAGGTCACTTCTTCAATCAATAGGTAGAAAGCCATGACAAAGGCTGAGCAGAGCTTTTAAGGAGCGCTACAAACCTCAGGCTGAAGACAACACAATAAAAGCAATGGAGAACATCACAGTTCTACCTCAGGACATACCAAACAGCACAACTCACCCAAGGAATCAGAAAGCCACCACCAAAGGGTGCTGAGCTTACAGGATCTCATCCCCAGTTTGCATTATTTAGTGTGTGGTTTTTCACTTGTTTCTGTTCTGTAAACCCTTCTTGCTCTGTTACCCTCCCAGCACCAACTCACTTCTCAAGCAGGCTGTGATCTTTGCCTGCATGCTGTGATGCTGCTGTCAAGTGGAATCATTCTGCACCGGGGTCTCTGAGCCAACCGGCAGAGGAACATCTCTAAGATGGCAACAGAAACCTGAAGGAGAAGATCCAACAACTGTCCTAGCACTGAGCACAGGCCTCTTACCACTGTGCAGCCCAGAACTGCATCCAGCTACAGGCTCTGTACAGGAACTACTGAGGAGTGAAGAGGGTTCAGATTTACCCAAACAAGCACCAGCTGAAACTCCTGCTACAGGACCCAGCCAAAGGTGCTGTGGACTGGGCCAGCCACTGAAACCCACTGGGCTCCTCTGAGAAAAGAGAGGCTCCACTGAAACCCCAACAGCAGCTCATCCAAACGAGGGGAACTTCTGCACACCCTGACATCTCCACCTGCCCGACCTGCTGCAGCTCACCGGGAGCAGTGATGCAGGGACACCTCCAGCTGCTCCAAAGGGGAACAGCACTTCACTCACTAGCTGAGGCTGCTGTGTGATTAGCAGGGCGTGCAGACTATTCAATAATGCTCACAAAGGATTCCCTTCAGCCGTCCCCAGGGGACGGAGCTGGCAGTTGGGTGATGAGTTCTGAGACACAGAAAATGTCAGTAACGCAACACAGAACGTGAGGAGCTTCTCAGCTAATGGTCTGCTTGAAGGACAGGGCAGAAAGGCAGTGCCAGCACGGAAACCTCCTGAAGGGAGCAGCAATGATGCAGGTGAGGCATCCAGAACCCTGCTAAAACACCCTCAGGACTGCCCTACACTCACAATAATCCCTTGGGCTCAGACTGAACTGGCCACGTCCTCCCTTGTCCTGAGCTGCTCCACCCACCACCTCCAAAAGCCATGGCACAAATAATCACCACGTGAGCTGTTAAAATCCAGCTCCCGAGTCGCACCGCTGCCATCTCCACCAACCTCCTCTGCATCTCATTGGCATTTGAGAGCGTTAATTGACTCATTATTCCAGTCCACATTGGGGGAAGGAGGCTGATTAAGGGAGGCAGATGCAGACTCTCCAGGCGCGTTTGTAGCCGCGTTGTTGTCCCGGCAGTTTACCCGACCTATTAGAATACTTAGGAGGTGATGCCTGGGAGGGAGCCCTGGGAAGGGGTGTCCCCTGCACAACGAGTCTTTTAACCCTCAGCAATGCAGCCCTGCCCTCCAACAGACCCTCTCCCTGCCACCCTGGGCACAGAACCTCACACTAGACCCTCTCCCTGCCACCTTGGGCACAGAACATCCCACCAGACCCTCTCCCTGCCACCCTGGGCACAGAACATCCCACCAGACCCTCTCCCTGCCACCTTGGGCACAGAACCTCCCACCAGAGCCTCTCCCTGTCATCTTAACCTCCCACCAGACCCTCTCCCTGCCACCTTGGGCACAGAACATCCCACCAGAGCCTCTCTGATCTGACCCAGAAGGGGGGAAATGACGACAGCAGCCAGTTCTCCCCTGACCTGAAGCTATGTCAATGTTTCAGTGGGATGCAGTGGTGACCACATCTCAGTTTACAGGGTGTCAGCACCACAACCGGCCCATCTCAAACTCAAGCTGAGGATCTGTTTGAAGAAAACCAGTGTTGATACACAGCAGTGAGCGAGAAGGAGCAGCTTCCCTGCTCTGCTCTACTGCAGGTTGCTGCACTGACTAAGAGCTCTGCTGTCTCTGCCAGCCTCTGTCTTCAGAGACACAAACACCAATGTGAAGGAGGAAAATACCCCTTATGGATGGCTCTTAGGAGGGACACACAGACAGGAATGGCTCCTCTGGAGCTGTTATGATCTGTCATCTAACTACATCATTAAGCACTTGTTAAAATGCAGATTATGTAAATATATATTAAGGGTCTTCTTAAAATGCATATTGCTGACCCACGGGCACCTAATGACTCCTCTGGAGCTGTTCACAATGCCATTTACACTTTCAAGCACAGCTTACCAGCCCTCAGTCTAGTACCTGCTCCTCCAGTGAGGTGCCAAACTGCCCCTAAACGTGTCCAGGTGGAGGAGAGACAACTGCAGAGTCCTGGGCAGTCTCGTGTCCCAGCTCACAGCAGCTGCTCAGCTCAGGGCCTCACCCAGCCCAAGGCAGCAGCCTGCTGAACACCCTGCTCTGCTGGGACGTGCCCAGAGAACAGGCCAGTTCTGAGGAAGGGTACAAAGACAGAAGTGTGAAACTGTCAGGAGATAACAATTACTCTAACATTCACACTGCACGTGGAGCCTGAGAGATGCAGAGAATTTCCATGGAAACTTAACCACTCAAAATGTAACACACACTTGTTAGCCCAGAAGAAGTCAGAATCTGCCAAGGTAGGCTTTGCCCACCAGAAGGGATTTTAATACTGAAAAAAACAACCTTTTTATTTTTTTTTTCCCCTTATGGTCCAAATAATGCATTAACCCATTGGGTTGGTTCATCCTTACACACAGAAGCAGCCCAGTTTCTGTCCAAGACCAGTCCCATCTCTAGATATTCAGCGTTAGCACGAAGAGTAGAAGCAGGATTTGCACTGGCATCACCGTGGAGGACAGGGTGTGAACAACGTGTGCTCAGAAATACACACTCAGGGTTCTGTTTGCAAAGGATCCCTGTTCAGCTGCAGTTAACAGAAGCTCAGATCCCTGAGGAAAGCTGGAGGAGAGATCCACAGATCTTTCCAGACCACAAAGTTCAAGAGCCTCACACTAGATCAGATCTTCACTGCTGCTCCTCTGACACCAAGTATGCTGGACTGCTTCAAAAGTACAATTGTTAAGTGCCTGGGAAAGGGGGACAGGCATCTGACCTCAAAAGCTAAACAGCAATAAATCCACCTAATCCTGCTCTGTATTTTGGAGGTGCTTGACGTGTGTTTCACTGTTGATAGCCTGAGGTGTGTATCATAGCCCATCTTGTTCCACTGCTGACAGCAGACTGCAGCTGACCTGTGTTCACACCCACTCCTCTCCTCTCCTTTCCCCCCCATGCTGTCTGATCTTGCAGAGTGCAGAAGTCCACAGTGCCCACACATTTCTGTGCAGCCTGCCAGGAGTTCACAGGTCTTAGCTCGTAAGGCACCTTATTTGCCATGAACACGACCAGGATTCAAACCCAAGGAGAATGAATTGCAGCACACACTACATCATGTTTTAGATGATGCTGGGAGCCAACACCAAGTGCTGAAAAGCCAACAAAAGATCCCCAGGATGCTCTGACTCTCAGGAGCTACTTCAGTCTATTTCTCAGCATCACAGAATCACAGAATCACAGAATCACAGAAATTAGGGGCTGGAAGGGACCTAGAAGATCATCTAGTCCAACCCCCCTGCCTGAGCAGGATCGTCTAGACCAAGTCTCTCAGGAATAGATCCAGGCGGGTCTTAAGTGTCTCCTTGACATGGATCCTTAGCTGCAGGAGCTGGACACCAGAGTCACCTGTCACTCGGCTTGTTCAGCTACCCCCACAAAGGAGCTCCTGTGCTGCACGTTTCACAGTTTGCTCTCCCTTCTGTGCTGCAGCACCTGTTCCACACTCACACAGGGAGAGCCAGAGATGCTCCTGCAGAGGCCAGGGCCACGCTGCCCCTTGGCACTGCGGGGCTCTGCCAGTAGGACACAGCCAACCTGTGCCAAACTGGACTGAACACCTGTGACAGGTGGCACAGCTCTACCTGCTGTGGTGTGGGAGGTGACCCAGACCTCTGGCACCCCTGGCTCGAGCAGCCTTGTGGAGAAAGCAATGGAGTCTGTCACCTTCCCTGGAAGGCTCTCAGGGATTATGGAAGGTGGTTACAGGGGAAACACTGCAAACTCCAGGAGAGTAACTGTGTGCTTGAGAGGAAGATAGAACAGGAGGGGTACTGAGTGCTAAAAAACATACATGAGAGACGGCGCGGGGAGAATAAAGTCAGGATGATGCTTGGAAGGTCCAGATAAAATTTCACCTGGGAGCTAAAATGTTTCCCCTAACTGCATACTGAGCAAAGGCAGAACGAGCTCCTCTCACGGCCAACAGCCAGCACCGGGTGCCAACCCCCTGACAACCCGACCCCAGCTTGTGGGAAAGCATGGCTGCAGAATCCATCCTGCCCCTCACACTTGCCAGGGCTGCTTCAGGCCCCTGGTCCAGCTGGTGAGGCACACTCGTGTGGAAGAGCGTCCTGTCACACGGCAGCGACTCGTCACAAGTGACACACTCAGCGTGTTGTGACAAGGGATCACTTCAGCAAATTTCAAAGGGACTTGTGATCAGATGAAGTCACTTCACTGTGACTCTCAATCGGATTTTCCCTGCTGAGATGAGGGTTCTGTGTCTCCATATGAAACCACAGCTCCAAGAGAACAAAGCATTGTCTCTGCAGACAAGAGAACGATGGAGGCTGCAGCCAGTGTTTGCTGGGTGATGCTGAGGACACACACACGATCCAGACTGGGCTCGGGGTGCTGGTTGCAGTGCCAGTGACTGGAAACCCCACGCTGCCAGGGACAAGGTTCTGCTGGAGTGCAGGTGCCTCTGTCCTCCACACCCAGCCTGGGAGAAGATGCGGCTGCTCCGAGGGGCTCGGAGGGTCTGTCCCAGGTGGGCAGTGGCCGGTGGCACTGGGGGTGGCACAGGAGGCTCGTCCAGGGACCAGGAGCCCTTCCTCAAAAGAGGCAGGAGCAGCAGGAGTTAAACAGAAGTTGCTGCCACACCAAGTGCTTCAGGGAGAAGAAAAGCCTCTTGAAAAGCAAAGCTGGCTTCCTGACAAACACGTTCCAGCAAATATGATTATCTTTAAGGTCTGCTGCCTTACCAGTAGTAACTAATAATAACAGACCACCCTGCAAGTGTCTGAAGACTGAGTATTCACTGCAAAAACTCTTATTTACTTGCTCTCTCTAATTACCAGCTTAACACACGATTTGTCAAGTGCTGCCATGTGCCTGGTGTCGCGGGGATGGGAGGATGGACAGCTTACAGCCCAGGGATGGCACCACCCTTTGCCACCTCCACCTTCTCAGTGGCAACAGACTGGCTTCCACTGCACGTTTCCACACCCTGCTTCACAGCTGAGTGCCAAGGACCCCTCCTGCCCAGGGTGATGCTGGCGAGCTGGGCTCCGGTTCCACGACACCGTTTCTAGCAGCCCGGGCCCACCTGCTCTATGGGGCACTACAGACCCAATGTGCACCCCACATGGTGTCTGGTCTGAGGAGGCACGGTGCTGGGTGAGGGAGCTGACAGCACCACAGCTGAGGATGGGTGTGGGGTGAAGCTGCAGCTCTGCCTCTAGCTCGCCAGAGCGCGCGGGAGCTCGCGGGGCGGGCACGGCCCCGACACAGGTCGGGGTGCATCTGAACCCCAGTGGCTTCATCTGCGGGAAGCAAACGAGCTGACAGCCTTATCTGGACCCACTTCCCTGTGCTGTGAAGAGGCATTTCTTTCACCTGCTCCTCCCAGTGATCCAAACCTGGCTTTCCACTGCCAGTGTCCAGAGCCCGAGATGTCATCTTTCCCTTCCACAGAGCTGCTGATATTAGTGTAGGTTTTCCTTCTGTTTTCAATTCTTTGTCCGTGACAGATTTCACAGCAGGAAACAGTTCTGTGGCATATGGCCACTAAATTACAGAAACTTCACAAACTTCTGTCTGTGAGTTAATTTTAAAACTGACGAAACAGAAAATGGTCTCAAAAATCTAAACTAGACCACACAAAACCCTTTCCCTCTTTACCTACCCCTCAACACACCGTGCCCATCCTGGTGGCAGAAACACCTCTGCCAGGGCTCAGCTGGGACACCCCTGTGATCTTAGAGCACCGTGGGGACAAAGCCAGTCCCAGCCTGGCCTCATCAGCAATAGGATGAGAGGTGAAACACTCTCTAAGGCAGAACTGGCTGTGAGGACAACCTGCACACACCAGTCACCTGTTCTCACCTGAAAAGGGGGAATGGAACTTTTGTAGGTGACAAAATGCTCTGCAAGAGCATGAAGTGTTTAGAGATGGCACAAAATTCTGTAGGTGCATCAAGACTAGGAAGGAACTGGAAAAAAAAAATATCAGAAAAGGAAGCTCCAGGTATTTACAGCCCAAACCCACCAGAATGCCCCATGGGAAAAGAGAGGGTAGAACCACACGTGTGTTCTGTGCATCTTTAGCTCTCTCTTTGCCCTGGCTCTTGGAAAACAGTGGCTGCCACCTGAGGCAGTGGCATGGCAGTCAGGAGGGAACACCACTGCTCACACTGTGTCCACGAGCCAGGAACTGAGACATGCTTTCCACAAACACACCAGCCACGCTGCTCAGACTGAAGCCAGCATCACCCCACGGGGACCCCCAGAAGACAACGCTGCCCCACTACCAGCCATTCACCCTGGCAGAGGCTGACCCCTGAGCAGGGCACCCAGCTCTTTGCACTAGGTGACATCCAGGGACCCCTCCCAACCCCTGCCTTCTACCCTGTGGCTGGCTCTGTGCTCCCCCTCGGGCACTGGTGCCCACCTACCCGAGCAGAACCGGCCTCCCCTGCAGCCACGGTAGCCCTGGAATTGTTGTCATTCCCTGAACCAAGAGGATGAGAGCTGCCCAACAGTCTGATTGGATCTGGCACAATCAAGGTTTCTTAGTGAGAAAATGTACAGTTCCCTAATGCAGCTGACAGAGAGCCACACTCAGACCTTTTCAAAGGCTTTCAGGAGTTATTATCACAGATTAGCTATGGCGTGAGCAAAAAGGTTTAAAGTCTTGTTTATAGTTAGCCCATGGCTCTGCATTAGCAACTTATCTCTTAAATGATCAATTGAGTCATGGGTGTTAATGAGTCAAGTTTAGCCAGGAGGGAGGAGGGGGGAAGATCTCCAGCCGCTGCTCTGCAAAAAGGCAGTATGAAAATCTCTCTAATTCCTGAAGTCAAACTGCATTTTAATCAATGCCTCCCAAATAAGATGAAGAAGCCACACTGTGACTTTCCCAGCTGTAAAAAAAATGGAAGTCTGGTCTCACATTTGCATGATTTTGAAGGTCAAACGCCTGCTATCCAAGTCTTTCTGATCCATATGGACTAGAAATGCCACAATATGCAATCATCACGAAGGCAGATTGTCTGCTGTAAATCTGTCCTTTTTTGTAACGTGTTCAAACCGTGCCGTATTGGACGGATTAGAGCTCCATTCAGCAGGCAGGGGCACGCCTGCACCGGGCACGGGCACACTCCGCCGGGCACAGATGGCCCAGCCCTGCCCTCGCTGCACTCACCAGCTCCGCCACCCACCTCACCAGAGGGCAGCGTGGGTTGGGCACAGAGGGCTCGTGTGAGCACTAAGCCTCCTCTGGCTGCCTGCAGGGCAGGGCTGCCGGGAGCGTGCTGCCCTTTGCCATGTGGAGATGGGCTGGGTGGGGTGTGTGCTCTGGCTCCTGCACCCCCGCGTGGTTTCACACCCAGCCACTATTCCCCACTCGCACTGGGGACTGTGAACGTCTGGGGTGCCTCTCGGGGCTCTTGCTCAGCAGGGAGGGCTAGGAGGGCACGGCTCTTTCCTTCCTCAACTTTAACAAATCACTTTACACGTTGCCATTTTTTTCTTCCGGCACATGTAATTGAAAAGAGACATATGGAGACCAGCATGCAAACCCTGCAAACATTTCAGCATCGCTTCAAAACTCACGAGAATCCACTTTTTGGGAACAACTTCTCCCTCCCCCCGCCCCTTCCTGTTAACTCAAGAGCAAGTCCTGGCAGACCTGAGGTGGTTTCTGCAGGACAGCCAAGCTAAGAGAGCTCAGGGGGTGTCAGGGTGCCTCCCACCAACCCTCCCTCCTCCTGCCTGGCTTTCTACCACGTGCACATGCAGGGTCACCCCAGCATTCTCACTGCAGCCTTGGAGCAGCTGGCTCGGGCAGCTCGGATCAGCACATCTGGGCAGCCACAGACTGACAACCACACGCTGGTATTTGCCTCACACACCAGTTCTCCTATTTTATTCTTTTTCCCCCCTCCAAGTCCTCCTCCAGGAAAAAACCCTGCAGTCCAAGCCACCAAAAACCTCCTTCTGCATGACTGTGCTGAACGTTACCTGAGAACAAGGAAGGCACAAGATGAACAGACCTTTACAACAGAACGTGCATCTGCCAAGACAAAAATACCCAGCGAGCTTCTGGTGCTGGCACGGTGACAGGCTAAGCAAGCTGTCTTTGCAGGGCTTTTGCACATGATCCATTGCAAGATTTGGGTATGAATCCTGCAAAGGCCGTGGGGCCCCGAGGGCACCTCGCTCCCTGCCCTGGCCACCTAGCCCTCTCTGGAGCCACAGGGCTAGGGGCTGCAGGGAACCCTTCCCAGGCCTTTGCAGGGTGCTCTGCAACAGACTCGTGAGCTGCTTTCTCCTTCCCTCTCTCTTTTTGTTCAGTTGCCTGGCATTCGCTAACCCACAAGCTGCTGTTTCCCTTTCCAAAGAAGCTCTGATGGGTGGAGGGCCAGGAAAAATTAGCCCAACTGATGAATGCAATCTCGACAGAAAATATGTTTTTTATCAGAGACCACATGTTGCCAACAGCAATTAAAGTAAAACTGGGAGATTTCATCGGCTATAAGCCTGCATAAAAAGCCCCGGGCTCGCTGATCAGGTATCTGCCAGCCCCAGTGCGTTACCCGGGGAGCCTGGGGGTGCAGGCAGGGTCCCCCTGCTGCCAGCTGTGCAGCCCCCTGCCCTGGGGCACCCTGTGCCAGGGGTTCCTCTGCTGGAGGGGAGCGAGGCAGGTGCTGGCTGGGTGGGACTCTGCTGCCCACCCCAGCAGTGCCAGCCTGGAGGGCACCCGTGAGCCCTAGAGGGGAGCTGGGTCCCAGCCATGGGTGTCCAGAACCTGCCTCCGGGGCAAAGGAACGAACTCGGAGTTGTCTTTCTACTGCAGGGCCTGGCCACACGTGAGGAGTAAGAAGGAGAAGGGACAAGCCAGCACATTAGAGCCTGTCTGATGAGAACTCACCCCCCTTTGTGCTGCTTGTGCTCTGCTCAGACCAAAGACATGGCTGTTAGGAGACGAATAACTCCAGACAAGTGGCATTTCACTGCTGAGGAATGACAGGAGTTTCATCGGGCTGTGAATCATTTCCCCAGCTACACATGTCAGGCACAGAGTTCACCGGGATGATTCTCCAATAATTGGAGATATCTGGAAAAGGTTATTCAGCGACATTTAATACCCTTGACTTCAAATGACTATGGCACAATATCTACTTAAAAACCCCCGTGACAGAGAACATCCCTTGGCACCCCTGCAGTATATCCATCACACCAAGCACAACAAGAGCACCAACAGCTGCACGTGAGGCTGGCAACACTCAAGAACCTTTGGCTACCTGTGCAGGGTGAGGGACCTGCTTATGTGGGGGGAAAGAAAGGGGTGACACAGCAGGCAAACAGAGGAATGCAGCATGGTCAGAGACAGAAAACCATATCACATTACAAGCCAAGACAAACCAAATTCCACTGGCTTCACTGCTGTTTTCCTGCCTGTGTTACCTGAGCTTTGCCTGCTCCTTCACCCAGAGCTTGTGCTCGTGCAGAAGGGTTAAAGATCATCTCTGTATGGTCACATCTGATCTAGCATGCCACTGCTGAGCCACCAGGGCGACTGCAAAGCCAATTAGCAGCCTCTCTGAAACAGCACCTAGGAATGGGAAGGGGGCAGCAGCAGCCTGACGGGAGCATCATAACCAGCACAGGGGAAAACACAGCAGCAGAGATAAAGGATTATTAGCTGCAATACCACAAATGGATGGAACCACCAGTTCCCATCAGGCTTGGTGCTGAATTAACAGAACCCTCAGGAGACAAACAGCTGGAAAAACCCCAGCAGAGGCAATGGCACATGTCTTCTGAATCTGATGGGGTCAGGATCTCACTCCCAGGTCTGTGCCCCTCAGAGGTGCATTCCCTGCCCACTGCAGTGTACACATGGATCCCTAAGTGCCAGCTGCACAGCCCTGCAGCCAACCATGAGCACAGGCTGGGAGGTGAGGCATGAAGGAGTAACTGCAGCCCATCCTCTGTGCCATGAAGTGCTGCCTTACTCCTGCAGCCCACAGCAGGAGACAGGTTTGGAACCAAAGCCTGCGTTTCATGTGTGGCCTTAGGACAACTTCTACTGCAGCTGCTTCTAACAGGAAAGAACCAAGCTGGAAACAGTTCCCACCCATGGTGCCTGCTTCCCTAACAAGAGCTGTGGCACTGGACAGCAGTCCAAAGAGCAACAGCCACGGCACACAGAGCCAAGATTCTGAATACAGGGGTTAGGAATTCCCTCAGGCATGCCCTACAGCATGCTTCCTGGTGAGCCCTGGTGAGGAAAGAGCATCTGTCACTACACCAGTGCAGCTCCTACGAAGATGGAGAGGTTTCCAGACACACATGCCCTGAGAGCACACAATATCTGAGAGCTTTCCTTCCCCTGTTAACTCTGTTATTCTCATTAAGTATCTATTCCACACGCTGGAAAATCAGCTTCTGTTGTCATCTGGAGTATCAGACTTCACTTCATTTGCTGTGTTAAGTTTGTGGGTGCCCTTCTCAGTGCAGCTTTGAGTCCCATCTGCAGCACAGGAGACAGAACTGGCTGCTCTGTTCCCATGGCTGTAGGTTGTGCTGTGGCTGGCGATGGTTTGTGCTTGCCTGGGCACTAATTACTGACACAGTGCAAGGGGTAGTGAAGAGGGCCCACGGGAAGGGGCAGGATGACAGCCCACCCAAGACATCCAGATAATAGGTCTGAGAGAATTACTGTATGCTTTATGAGCACAGTGCTTAACCCTCTGCCTCTCAGACAGCCCAGTGCCCTGGCACCGACCAGGGACACCCAGCATCATCCTCTGCACGTGCCCAGGGCCACCCAGCATCACCCCCTGTGCATGGCCAGGGCCACCCAGTATCATCCCCTGTCCATGGCCAGGGACACCCAGCATCATCCCCTGTCCATGGCCAGGGACACCCAGCATCATCCCCTGTCCATGGCCAGGGACACACAGCATCATCCCCTGTCCATGGCCAGGGCCACACAGCATCATCCCCTGTGCACGGGCAGGGCCACCCCTTGTCACTGTTGTCCCCTGCAAGTGCCCAGGGCCACCCAGCACCATCCCCTGAGCAGGACCAGGGTTGGCAGCCCCTGCACAGCCCCCCCCTGCGCGGCACGGCGCCAATTATCATCTCCCTGCGATTAACGGGGCCTTGATGGCAATTTCATTACTCAAAAAGTAACATTTATTAGTCTATTGTAACGTGTTGTGATTGTAACTCCGGTGCTAATAGGAAGACTTTAACCTCGTTTCCAGCACGGCTCAAAGCCCCGCAACAACGCCCATAAATCAGGGTTCCCGATGCCACAAAGGCAAAGTTGCAGCTCTGCACCCTGCCTGCCCTTTCATTCCTGCATGTCAGACTGATCTCAGATCTGCTCTTTCAGAACTCCACTTACAAGCCACGTTTTATTTAGATTATCATTACGATACCAGAAAAAAAAAAAAAAATCCTCACCCCGCATCTAATTTGCATGATTTAGGTAGACTGTGTTTTCAATTACATTAATAACCCACCACGAGGCACGCTGATTAGAGCTCTTTCACTCACAACCAACAATTTCAGCAGCAGCTTCTCAGAGAGGCCCCTCCTTCCCCCCACGGACCTAACTCTGGCCCCAGGTACCCCATTCTCACTGGAGGATGGAATGAAAAGACCCTGCAGAAAGCACTACAGCTGGACTGCAGGCATGGGCAGGTGATTTCTGATTCTTCCTCAGATATTTTTCGGTCTGAAGTGCTGAGGAGCCCATCAGGTGTGCTGCTGAGCCTGAGCCTCTGTCACTGCCAGCACCAGGCTGCGAGATGGATGCTGAGGCTTATCTGTCACTGCAAGAGTGACAGCCACTGCGGGAGGAAAGACACACAGGGACTGTCTCTGGAACCTCACTGTGGTTTTTCACTGCAGCTCAGCACGAGCTGGAAGATGGAAAAGCTGTCACAGAGAAAATACCTGTTGCCACAATCCTCCCTGCCCAAAGCCTGTGCTGCTCCCCAGGCAGACACCAGGGGAGGGAGATGCCAGCCCTGGCTCCGTGTGGTGCCAGCAGGGTGCCAGCAGCAGTGTCACTGCACCAGAGAGATGGGGCTGTCTCTCCTGTGGAGGCCAGGCTGGGTTGGAGGCTCTTTCTAAGACCCTTCTCTGGTGCACCCCTGGGGGCTGCTCAAGCTGGGGGCAGCCAGCCCACTGCAGCTGCTGCGTGGCAGTGGCTGAGCAACTGGTACATGGGCCGTGGGTCTGGAGAGCCACACGCTGTCCCTGGCACTGCCTCTGCTGCCACCATTGTCTTTCTGTCCTGCTCAGCCACCGTGAGGCTGCTCTCTAAATATTTCAAGTCTGGGGGCAGTGGAGAGGCACAACAAAGACAGAGAGCCTCAGACCCTTGTCAAATGTGGATGCTGGCACCAGCTCCCACAGAAAGCCTGACGGGTCCAAGCCCCAGGCAAAAATCCATGCCCAGCCCCCACGGCAGCTGTCTGCTCTGTAGATGTTGGAGGATTTCATCCCTCCTACAGACCCCTGCTCCCTCGACAAAGGGGTCTTGCCTGGGAATTGGACTCGCAGACGCACGCACCAGAAACCCAACAGCATCTGTCTGTGCTCTTCTAACAGAGATTTCAGAGGCCAGGGACCTCCCACCCCTCCTGTCTCCTCTCTGTGCCCTCCCTCCAGCAGCACCACCCCGGAGACTCCCCTGCCCAGGAAGAGCTGCTGCAGGAGGGGATGATGGAAGAACAGCGGTGGCTCTGCTGCCTTCCCCAGCCCCAGCTCCACTTCACCCCCCATCAGCAGAGGCAGCTTCTGATTTCCACATGGACTGTCTCTGCCTGGCCTCAGGCTTCACACAACTTCTCTGAGCTATCAGTTACCACACCTGGAATGCTACCTCCACAAAGCAGAAACCAAGAAGCCTCCCCCCGTCCCTCCTTCGCCCCAAGCTGGTACCAAGGAACAGGTCTCAGAGGGACCAGCAGAACCAGAAGGAGCTGAGGCAGACGCTGGCTTGCTTCAAAGGCAAAGAGCCCGGAGCTACCACACTCTGCCCTTGCAGGGAGCCACTCATCCCTGAAGCAAGAGCTGGGGCAGTGTCACTGAGAGCCCAGCACATCCCTCATCCTGCTGAACCCTGCACAGCCCGGCGCTCCCCAGCAGCTGGCAAGTCCCCACTCGGCACAAATATTCACCCTTCAAAGCACACACGTCTCGAATGGGGACAAACACCACAGGCTGGCTCCTTCTCCTGCGTGTGCCACTGACCTTCACGCTGCATTATTGATGGGCACTGTGCTGCCTGCACCCAGACGGTGGGAAGGGAGGGATGGGAAGGGATTGCACTGGAGTTGCTGGCGGTTTGGCACACAGCAGCTCTCTCTCCCTCCTGCAGGCCAGTGGAGTGCTCTGCAGCAGGCAGCCCAGGATGGCTGGTCCCTGCCTGGAAAGGACCAGGCTGCTGTCAGGGCTCCTGCCCTGCCTGTGCTTCCTCAGGTTAATTCTCTAGCTTCCTCGTGGCTGAGCTGAGCTCCACTCTGATTATTACCCCTCAAGAGCAGGAGGAAGCTGGGCCTTCTGAAGGAACTGCTTTTTTGGAGAGAAGTCATAACTTGGACTCGTCTCTACTTGGGAAGGATGCCCAAGTTCTGGAGTTGGGATAAAGCTGTGCAGAGGCCTTGGGAGTGACCAGGGGCCCTCTCCCTAGGTCTGGACACAGCACAAGAACTTTTCCACACCTGTCAGTTTCTTTGCTATCCCCTTGCACCAACGTAGGAGGCACCTGCTGACATGCCAAGATTTCAGCCTGCAGACAGGATCAAGTGGTGATGCTCTCCTGTGCCTGCTCACAGGGTCGAGCAGTGGTGCTGTTGTGGGTGGCTCAGGGAGGCTGGGATGCTCTCCTGTGCCTGCTCAGAGGGTCGAGCAGTGGTGCTGCTGTGGGTGGCTCAGGGAGGCTGGGATGCTCTCCTGTGCCTGCTCACAGGGTCGAGCAGTGGTGCTGCTGTGGGTGGCTCAGGGAGGCTGGGATGCTCTCCTGTGCCATCCCTGGTGACACCAGCACCAGGCTGTCCTCTGTCCATCCCCAGGGATGAGCAGCAAGGCTGGAGGTTCCACAGTGTCAGATCCTGCTGCACCAGGAGTACCCTGTGAACTGGCAACTCTGGGGCAGGGCACACACCTTCTGCTAGACAATAAACCAGCTTCTGGGCAACGCTGCTGGGCACGAGCACCTCAAATTATTCACCCAGACTTGCTCAGTTGCCCTTTCTCGGCGAGGCCCCAGCACAGGCAGGGTGAGAGCTGCTTTTCCAGAGCACAATTCCAGCTGCACAGAAGCAGACAGGGTTTGGAAACATCCTTCTGACAGCAGCACCTCAGACAGATCTGCTGGCGAGTTGTCACAACACTGCAGATAAGCATGGTGGAGCCGAGTTCTATTTCTGCTGAGTAAACACCTTCTCCCACGTTAGACAGAGCAGACGTGGGCAAAGTGTTGAGACATCAGCCTGTGTGTATTTTGGAGGTGTCAAACACAGGGGTGCTGCTCCCTTCCCACAGTAAACAGACTTCCAGAGACACTACACGACCACGGACCTGCCTGGCAGAGCTGCTCTCACTAGGATGCCAGAGCTGCTTTCTGCATAAGCACTACCCAGGGAGGGAAATCTCTCAAAACTCCACTTCCCCTTCAGAAACAGAATTATTTGTCCATCTTCCTTGGGCAGAGCCCTTTAGAGAGCAAGCACAGCAAAACCCACTCTTTCCATCACTGAGAAACCCCAGGGCAACACTCCCCGTGTCCTTCCCTCGTCACACAGTGCCATTGGCACAAGGCTGGGGTGGCTTTTCTCTCTCTTCAGCCTTCAGCTCAAACACAACCCACTGCACTCACCACGTGTGGCTCAGCATCCCCCAAACCCTCTGCTCCCTGGGGACGGGGGCACCAGCACCCCGGGGAGAGCAGAGGGGCAGCAGAGCCGTGCCCACC
>JANHGL010017603.1:29027-41964 GCA_024611195.1 Ceyx melanurus | reverse complement strand
TGGAATGTCTCCAGAGCAGGAGACTCCACAACCTCCCTGGGCAGCCCCTGCCAGAGCTCTGGCACCCTCACTGGGAACAAGTTTTTCCTTGTGTTTCCCCTAAACCTCTTGTCCTGTCACTGGATGACACTGAGCAGAGTCTGGCTCCATCCTCCCTACACTCACCCTTAACGTATTGACAGACGTTGATGAGGTCACCCCAAGAATGATGACAAGAATGTCATCAGCAAAGAAGGATCATTAACCCTACAGATGATGCCACAAAAAAGGCTATTCACAACCACTCTCACATCCTAGAAACACCCCAAATCTTGGGGCTTACCAGATCCCATAGGATGACTCTAACCCCTCTTCCTGCCTCCTTTCCTCCACACCATCCTCTCTTAACCTGTCCCAAAATTTGGCTTCATCAAAATCCCTCAAACAAACAACATCCTAAAGCAACAAAACCAGCTCAAATGAGAACAGAGCAAGTTTTGGCCTCAGTAACATCCTTAGCTCTGGGTTTTCCCAGAGCTCCTGCCTTACCTCAGGACTTAATCCAGCAGAGCAGTGTATCCTGCCTCCCTCCAGTGTCTCCTTGGAGCGGCATTAATGTGTCACCTTCAGGACTCATTTAGCATTCCTTGCAGGACTAATAAATCTGGTCCACAAAAAAAACTCACTGAACCCCAGACAAAATATGTCCCAAGTGACTGGGCAGCACTCCCTTCCAGTGGGCACCGTGTCCTCTTTGCCCAGATCCAGCAGGCGCAAAGCAGCTGCTGCTGCTGCCACCTCTGGGAATCATTGTCACGGGATGCTCTGGGTGGGAAACGTTGATATTGGTTCAAAAAAACCCTCCACCAAGTGACTTCATGGAAGATAATCCCCTTCAGTGTAAAGACCCCTTTGGTGGGAAGTCCCAGAGGTGAGGGTGAGCACTCTCTGCAGTCTCTGCAAGCCTCAGAGCAGCACTGAGCCTTTTCCCTGGCTGCACCCAGCAAATCAAACGTACTGAATTTGTAAGATACCTGCATGTCACTGCAATCACTTCCCACCACCCATGACCCTCCTGGGATAGCTGAATGAGATGCTGTTTGTTCATGGTTAGGCCCTTTTGCCCTTGCTGTGGACCTTCAATTCCAGTCACAGCTGGGGCAGCTGACAGAGACTGGACAGGACTTTGCTTCCCCAGGGATGATTTGACTTCTTGCATCCAAGCAACATTTTATCAAAGTAAACCCACCTCAAACCCACCCCTCCTTTGCTGGCACATATGGTGTCCCTGCAGCTTGGTTTTTTTGGGCACACTATCTTTAATGACAGCATTTGGTGTAGGAAGAATTAGTTTGCATTAGCCACAAAAAGTACATGGCCTGTTTGTTACAACCATACTTATTTCTCTTGGGGATGGAGAACCCTGAGCAAAAACACATGCTTGTAGGAAGCCAGGTACTCGTGTCCTTGATGTGCAGCTTTGGGGGATGAGAGTGAGGAGGCCTTTTGCCCTCTTCTGAGGCATCCACACTTACCACTGCTGGAAATAGGGTCTGTGGTGGCACTGAAATCTTTCTTGTCTGGCTTGTGGGCTGTCCCTTTATATTTAGGGTTCAATTGCTCAGTGTGTGTGTGGAGAAAGCCTGGGAAGCCAGCCTGGCTTTGGTCTGTATTGTCTGCTGAGGTGGGTGTTGAGCTCTCTGCATTTGCAGGCCCATTGGCAATGCCCCTGCCCTCTCCTCTGCCACATGTCACTACTGCCAGGGTTGGGAGGGTTTTCTGCCCACAGGAACTTTCTGTGGGTAATGCAGCCTTCTGATGATGATCCTTTTAGCCAGACATGAACAGAGGGCTCCTGTAATCCCTCTGTTAAAGTGCTAACAAGATGCATTTTGAGAAGCTTCCATTCTTGAGGTGGTCAGGGAGGTGCATTAAGGCAGGTGAGGCACCTGGAGAGATGTAGACAATATTAGTATTGCCAGCTGTGGTTGCATTTCTCACAGGTATTGCAGTACACTGATTTCTTTCTAAAGCCCCAACTCCCTGAGTCCCTTTTGCATGAGGCTCACAGCTCAAGGAATCTTTCCCAGCCTACCTGGCTGAAGGGAAGATTGGCAATAGACCTGCTCAAAGAGGCTGTGCCAGAGAAGCAATAAAACCCCCTAAGTGTGGGTCTGGTTTTGAACATCTAGATGCAAACTGATGCTTAGGAAGTGCCTTGAGGCTGGGGGTGCAAACAAGGGGTCTTCCTCTGGAGTGACTGTGCCCCTGGCCAGTCCCAGCCTGGCTGTCAGCACTGGCATTCAGCTGGCCACGTCCTGCAGGAGGGTTTGCTGTGGGAGCAGCTGGGTACAATTTTGTTTAATAAGTGCCCTGCAAATTAAACACAGAGGGTACAAACCATTCCTTTCCAATTTGTTTCAACACAAACCACTTTGACATCCACAGCAGAATTATTCCTGAAAAAAAATATAGGGCTAGCAGGTTAAGGGATTGCTCTACAGCCACAGTGCTGATTTTATCCTGTTTTCAGAATAAACAGAGCAGGGTAGGAGCTCTTGAAGGCTGCCTTGCCCAAGGGTGTTGCCAGAGAATCATCTGAGCTTTTATACATCCCACTATTTTAACACTTAATGAACTTAAGAGTCCCCAAAGCTGCTGCCACCACTCTGGCACTGCTTCATCACTGCTGTCCTGCAGGCTCAGAGCTGCCTCTGTAAGGCAGGTGCCCACAGAGCTTCAAGTACAAATTCTCCTTATGTAAGGGGTGAATGGACAAGATGCAGAGCCCCATGAGGCACAATAGCCTCAGGGACATCTCCTTCCATCGTGCCATCCTAGCTATGGAGGAGCATGGGGTGGTTTCTGGTGGCCCTAAGCTGCTCTTCTCTGCCCAAGGGCAGGGACCAGTAAAAGGTTCCTGGTGTCTCAGGTGATTTCCTTTCTGCAGGTGGTAGCAGGCCCAGGTGGAGGGTGTTACAGAGGAGGGCAATCAAGGGTGAGGAAATCAGCTCTCTTCTGTGCAGAGTCAGGGAAGGGAGATGTTACCAACGTGCTCCAGTGTCATGGTCTTGTGGATGAGCTGCCCAGGAGAGAAGTAAGGAGACCCCTGAGGGGGTGGGGGTTGCTTGATTGTCATTCTTAATCAAATGTTGTTCCCTGTGAAAGTCTTAAGCAGTTTCTGCGTGGCCTGGAAACCCCTTCTTCCTTCCCCTGTCTGGTATGAACTAGGGGTGAAACTGCTAAGCCTTCCCTGGGATGTGCTGGTGTAACTTGCAAGGACTGAGATGGGATCCTCCTGTACTCATTGGGAAGAGCTGCACTGTTAGGCCATAGCTTATTTTACCTCTGGCTGTCCTTTTTTTAACTCTTGTCTGTGGCTTTCACCTTGGCTGGAGCTTGGGACATGGTGGTGGGAGAACTTCAGGGACTGACCTTGGTGCCGGGGGGTGGGAGACACTAGCTGACTTTTCCAGGGGACTCCTGGACCTGCTCTGTTACAAGCAGGTGCCTCAGCTGAGGCTCTAGCCAGTGCCTGGTGAAACCTGAGGATGTGATGTCAGCTGCCTGGTGCAAAGTGCCAATAAAACCTGACTTTCCAGGTCTGGGCCAGGTTTGTTTTCAGGATTTCAATGAGTTAAAGTTGTATGAGTTGGTGTTACCACACCTGCAGTATCTCGTGCCTGCCAGTTTGTTGAAGCTCCCTCAGGCCTCCATGCCCTTTTCTCCCTTCCCTTCCCATTCATGGCAGGTAGGTGGTATCTAAAGGTCACTGGCCTTCTTGGAGGACAGATAACTTTGCTTTCTCCTGCCCGTGGTCACACATCTCCTTGCCTTTGGGTTTGCTGTCAACACATCACCTTGTGATGGTGGCTCTGTGTGACCCAGAGAGCAGCTGGCCATGAGCATCCCATGTGTGCCACCCATGCCTAACCCTGCCCATGGCAGCCCTGGTGAGGCCCGATGGGTGTTGCAGGATGCTCTTTGGCTCTCACACACTATTCAGGGGTCAGCAGATGCTCTGATGGTATCCTGAGTGCTTGGCAGGGCTCTCCAAAAAGGTGTCCTGGCTGAGGGCAGTTTGGTGTTGCCCTGTGCAGTGCAAAGGGTCAGAGGTGACCCCAGTGGCACCTGCTCTCCCTTGGGCTTGGTTTGATCTGCAGAGGGACCACCTCACTGTCAGGTGGCAGGACATGGCTGACTTTGGGAGAGATGCAGCAGGAGCCCTCCCAAGAGCTGTGCAGTGACTGCAAGTAGCTTCTCTTCCACTGTCCCCCATGCAACTGCACATTTTAACATTTTCAGTATTAATTGATGCTTGGCTTTTGCTCTGTAGACCTTGAAGATGAGCTGATGTCTCGTGGCTGGGATTGCAAAGGGGTGTGATGTTTTAGTGTTCTGGGATTTAGGAGACTAAGGTAGAAGGGGTTAACACAAACCCTCTTGTCCTGAAAACCTATAGGTTTATTGCTTGCATCCCATGTCCTGAAAGCAGCTGTTGTGAGTTGCTTGCAGTCAAGCAGAGTCTACATCAGTGTGTCCATCAGAAGTCCTCTCTTCTTGGTCACATGTGAATGTGCAGGTCCAGCTGCTTGTGTTCAGGCATCACAGCTTCATCCTGCCTCTTGCCGTTGCAAATGCTATGCTAAATTTAGCAGGTAAACCAGACTTTGGTAAGGAAGCAGAAGTCAGGCTCAGCTCTACCTACACCCCTCTTTTTCCTCCCTCTGAATTGCCTGTTGCACGTTCCCCACATGCCAGCTGCTGGTCTGGTAGCTGGTAGGGGCAGTTTCAGTGTATTCACATGCCAGGCTGAGAGGACAGGTGATTGGTTTGATGGCTGAGTCACTGCAGGATGATTTAAGGGGCTTGTTACCAAAATGTTTCTCTGCTCTGATGGCATCGGGTAGTGAGCAGTAGCAAAAGATGCTGCTGGAACTTCCAGCTGGTAGGTGAGAGTCATGAAAATATCTAGAGGGCTGGAGCATCTCTCCTCTGAGGACAGGCTGAGAGAGTTGGGGTTGATCAGCCTGGAGGAGAGGAGGCTCAGGAGGGATCTTAGAGTGACCTTCCAGTGCCTGAAAGGGGCCTGTAAGAAAGCAGGGGAGGGTCTGCTCACAAGGGCTTGTAGCGACAGGATGAGGGGTAACGGGTTTGAGCTACAAAAGGGTAGATTTAGGTTAGACATTAGGAAAAAGTTCTTTAATATGAGGGTGATAGATCACTGGAATGGGCTGCCCAGAGAGGAGGTGGAGATCCCATCCCTGGAATCATTCAAGGCCAGGCTTGATGAGTCTCTGAGCAGCCTGAGCTAGTTAGAGATGTCCCTGCTTATTGCAGGGGGGTTGGACTAGAGGACCTTTGGAGGTCCCTTCCAACCCAGTATGATTCTTTATCCACAGTGAATCTACAACAGCATTTCACAAAAAGGCATCATAAACATTTTCTTCTGGATGGACACTGCCAGGGCAGCAGATGTGACCTGTTTCTCCATAAAACAGCAGCAGTGGGGGATGTCCAGAGGCAGAACGCCCTGGAGGTAGTTTGTGCAGTCGCTTTTGGTCTGTGTGGTACCTTCCCAACACTCAGTGTGCAGAGCCTCTGGGTAGAGCCCTGTGCCATCTCTGTGAGGCTTCCCAGTCCCTCTTTAGCTGCTGCAATGTTGAATAGCCTCTTAGGAGCTTTGTCTCACTTCTGTTGGGAGGTGCTTCCCACAGGCTGGACACCATGAAATAACCTGTCAAATCTGGCTGCCCACGCTTGGCTGCACTGTGGAGCACACTAACAACACCAGCGTGTTCAGTGCCAGCTAGCCATTCATTCTGCCCTGGCAGCACACCCGGTGCAGCAGTGTGGGCTCCTCCTCCATCTCCCTTCTAAGTAGAGCGTGGGTGAGTGTGTGCATCCGCCTGCACTGAGCCACCTGCCCTGGGGAGGGCTTGCAAAATGGGTCAGGAGAAAAGGAGTGTGGGCTTGGGATAGACTGTTGGGAACGGTGGTGGTGCTGGTCTGAAGCATGGAGGGCGGGAGACGTTGGAGGCTGGAAATGTTCTGCCCTGCACAACACCCGTGTTTCTGAAGCTGGTTGTGGGTTTCACCTGGAGCTTGTGCTGTTTCAAGCACCAGCTCAGAGCACATCACGGGCAGAATGTGTGTGTACGTGCTCAGAGAGAGGAGGGGGAGGCTCGTGCTGCTGAAGACCCAAATATCTGAAGTGAGGGAGGAAGTATCATCTGCTGTCACTTAGATCTTCAAAGCTGCTGCTGTGGTTTCCAGAGCTTTTTATAGTGGTGGGTTGGCTTTTTTGTTGTTGTTTTGTTTTTATTTTTTGTTTAGAAGAGGGAAAGGGCTCGTGAGTAAAGGCCAGAGGAAAATGAGAGGGCAAAACCACTCCTCCTGGGGCTTGATTTCAAGTGCACTGCTGGGCAGTGACTCAGCCCAGGCAGGACAGTAATTTCATGTAACAGAAAAAGGGCAAAAGAGGACAAGTGTTGGAGGAGATGCTTGCAAACGTGGAGCTGGAAGAACATGGGGTTGATAAGTTGGCTTCATTTTGGTTCCCCAAGGTAATAAGTGGAAGTGAATAATGGAGAGAAACTTAGTGAAACTAGAACGGTTTTAATGGAAATTATTAATAAAAATGGAATATATACAAAACCAGTGTCAAACCCCAAACCCAACCCCCTCAGTGGCAATTACATCACTGTCCCCACTGATGCTGAGCAGCAGGCACTGGGAGAGTCCCAGCCTGTGCCCAGCAGCAGAGGGGAGCTGTGTGCAGGAGCTGGACTCTGGTACCATGTTCAGGAACACACAGATCAGGATTGAAGGCAGAACAGGCAGAGCCTCCTTGGATGCCAGCTACTGAAGAAGCAAGGAAGGAGCCAGAAGAGCTTCACCCTCTTAATCCCTCAGCTTTTTACTGAATATGATGTCTATGGGCTGGACTCCCTCCTTGGTCAGTTTGGGGTCACCTGTCCTGTCCCCTCCTCCCTGCAGGTGAGGCCTTTCACTTTCTGCACCCCCCATGGCCTTGGTCTGCACATCAACCCTTGGTACTGACTGTAAGCATGGGGAGTTATCAGTGCTGGGAGCAGACACTGCCTGTGAGAACAGGCTGCTGACTGCAGACACTGCAGTTAGTTAGAACTGAGCTGAAAAGTAAAATCCCTGAACAGAATTAGTTCTGTTCTCACTCAGACCAGGACAAACTTCAAGTCTGTGGATATCAAACTCCAGGAAGGTGAGATTTCCACATCTATGGGTATTTCCCCCATTGTTTCTATCAAAACTGATGCTAAATAGTTGTTCTTGAGAGCTGGTTCGTTTGTTGCTCAATTTAGACCCTGGTGTTTTAGTACATTGGAATGTCTGGTCATCTGACTATTTAAGAATCTCATCAGGTTTTCTGAGGCTGATCTCTAAGTCATTAGAGACATGTAATGTACTGAAAAGAGATTAATTTGGAGTGTTGTGTCATGTTATTCAAGTGCTGGGTTTGGGATTTCCCATTCAAATGCCTTGTCTGATCTGACTCTTGGGTATGGGAAAAAGGGATCATTTTGTTTTGTTGTTTATTTTAAATCTGAGATCTTAGGTAAAAACACAGGTGGAGGAGAATGTTGTTGTGAAGTGAAGGGGTGGACAAAATAATGTCTGGAAAATGCTGTCCCAGCCCATGAGTTCATCAAGGGATGTGCAGCAGAGCATGAGGCTGCAGTGCCTGGTGGCTTCAGCACTCTGCCAGTCTGGCAACTTCTTGAGCCCCAGTCCTCAGCTGCATTCCTTCTCCCTGGCCAGGGGTGTGCTGTGACCTGCTCACTTCTGAATGGCATTAAAGAATATTTTGACACAGCTTTGAGACAGTGAGTTAGTGTTTGGATGAGTTGCCAGCCTTAGTCAAGATCATGGGCACCTTGCTGCTTACTAAAGATGAATTCAAACAGCCCCAAAGCTACCCACTCCTCCATCCTCCCTGGAGATACCTGCATGAATTCAAGAAGACTTGAATTTTACCTTAGATATTTTTCTTTGTCTCCATTTATATAACTGAAATCAGAGGGGACAAATGCTTTGCAAGATGAAATCTGGTTTGATAAAAATGGATATAAGACAAAAGAAATGCAGGCAATGTTTTCCTTCACTCGTGCTCTTCAATTAGATCACCCTGTGCCCTCCTTTGTATGGCATGTGGCTTGGATTTTATCTGGCTGGGGCTGTGGTTGACATCTCTGTTCAAACACCAAGATGGTTTTGTGACAGGCTACAGAACCTTTGGCATTCCTGCGCTCTGGCCCCTTCTGCTCCTCTGTAAGCAGATGCTGCTGCCCCTTCCACTGCTTGGAAGGGGTTTGCAAGCCCATCAGCTTGCAACTGCTCATCCACAGCAGGAGCCAAAAGCCTTCCTCAACCTCTTTGTCCTGCCCGTGCCTCCTGTTCTTCAGAGCTTCAGAAAAGTGCTTCATAAACTGGAATTGCAGTTTAATAACAAATTAAACATTTTTGTGAACCTTCCAATGCTAATTATGGTTTTCCTAAACCTGGCTAAAACCAAGACCAGCCTCTCTCTCTCTGTGGTGTGGCTACTGCCAAAGCATGAAACCACATGTGGAAATTAAATATATAATTTTCAAACGTCAGCATAGGTCAAGGGGGTGTTTTTGAGAGTGGGCCACAAGCCCTGGCTGGTTTCATTGCTGCTTTTTCTTTTTAACCCTGTGCTGAGATTCAGCACTGTTAAACAACTGTGGATCAAGTTGTTTCCTTGGGCTCTCCTGGGTGGTGAGGAAGATGAGCAGCTTGTCTGCAGAGAGTGCAGAGTGCTGTGGCCAGGTTGTGAGGAGGACTGGGAGCAAACTGCCCTGCACAGAGACACCCTGTGTGTGCTGGAAACACCTTCACCAGGCACTGTGAACAGGAGCAGCTCCTGTGCCTTGTGCTCTCCCCACTGCCTTCAGGGGAAGCTGGGTGCTGCAAGGGAGCTGGGGACAGTCACAGGCTGAAAGAAGGTGTGTTGGGCCAGTGCTGCAGAGCTCAGTGTTAGAGCTGTGTAGGTATGGTAGAGACTGAGATTGTAGAAAAAAATATGTGGGAAAACCTCCACAACAGTTGATTCTGAGGCCTCTGCAGAGCAGTATTGCAGCGCATAAAACTAACCAGATGTTGTTTGAACCCAACTACTCAGAACTGCTTCTCATCTCTTAAATTTTGAAGCATGTGCTTCAAAAATCAGTTTCCCTGGCTCAAGTGGCAAACTTGATTGTTGGGGCTCTAAACCCTGTGGCTGGACTCTTGACTAGGACATCAGTTACATGTCTGAAGATCTTTGCCTCTCCTTTAGTAGGTCCAAGTGACCCTTTGGGTAGAAGACAGTTCAGTTTTGGTGCCAGAGTGAAGCAATGACACCCTTACCACTTTCACCCTTTCCTTCAGTGCATCGCATCTGACACTGAGCTGGAGCAATTGCATCTCTACAACCCAGGAAATTCCCAAACTGAAAGGTCTTGGGGTGAAATGTTAACTTTGCTGCCCTGAGTATCCTGTACACTTCCTTGTGCAGCTCAAACAGAGAGGACATGCCACATTGGCAAGGAAAACAGAAATAGGGAATGCTGTATGTGCACGATTTGGCATAGTCAATGTTAGCACAGAAACTGAAACTTTTGGTATGTGCTGATACTTGAGGCATTTATTTCTTAGCTTTAAGAGTATCACTGCTGTTCCCCTCCCACAAGACTGAACATCACTGCCAAGTTCTGCAGAGCAGCCCCAGAACAGAAAGCACAGTCCATGACAACTTGCATTTCTGTGTAACACTTGAGAAATGCTAAATGCTTACAAATACTTGAGGAGCTTACTTAAAGATGCTGGTGGAACCAGGTAGCCCTCCCTTGTCACTTCAGATCTCTGGGAGCTCCAGTGCAGGCTGCTGGAGTGACCTAGCTGTCAGGAGACCAAGGTGAGCTTGAAGCTGTGTCTGCTCCTGTGTTTCACATAGCAGACCAACATTCCTCACTCTGACACTCTCCCTGAGACTGCTCTAGTGACCAGTCAGCTTCTCCTATGTCCAGGTTTCTTTTTCTACCCATCTGTTACTGCTGAAATCCTGTGAAGTTTTTGATCCTTTCAGTGTTATTTAGGAAGAGAACTGATCTCACAGCTCTCTGGTTGCACTGCTCATGTTCTAAGCAGCAGAGCACTGCATGCACCACAGCAGCTGTTATATATTCAAGGGTGAAATTCCAATAATAGTATGCTATATAATCTCTGGATAAATATTTATGCCTGTGGAGGTTAAGTGACTAAGAGTACTACAAAATCTAGCTTTTTAAGCAGGCCACTGCAATTTAATTCTTGCAGTGACCTGCCAGTGACCTCTCTCCCAGTCTAGAGTCATTGCTGGAAGTGAAAATTCAGAGTGGATCCTGAGGCCTCTGCAGAGCAGTATTGCAGTGCATAAAACTGACCAGATGTTGTTTGAATCCAACTACTCAGAACTGCTTCTCATCTCTTAAATTTAATTGAAACTTCTGCCAGTGTGACTTTATTCACAAATCCTGCATGATGTTTTCTCAGCATTGGTATAAGAGAATGAAAGCCTCTTGAAGGTGACAAGCATCCTATCACAAGCTGAGTTCTTGGTGTTTTATTCATGGGATGGATGGGATGCATGAAATTATCCTTTTCTAATGCACAGGCACATCTTCAAGGTTGTTAGATAGTTACCTTGCCTCAGAAATGCTAGCAAAATAACCAGCCAGACTACTAAACAAAAGCCAAGACAGGTTAGGGCCCATTAGGATTGGTGGTTCAGCACTCATGGAGGAAAGAGCCCAAACACCCAGAACAGGCAAATCTTAGTGAGCTCAGAGGAGCTGGGGTTTGCTCCAACCATTTGACCTGAGTGTGCTTTCAAAAAGTTGTGTATTCCCTCATTTGCTGCCTAAGCTGCATTCCAGAGAGATAACAGACAGAGCCTTACTCCTTTTTCTCCACTCACTAGTGCCATTATTTCTTACCTAAAAGCAGAGATTAGAACTCCATCAAATACAGCTGCTAGGCTCCTTTACACCCCTACCTAATGACAGTGCACTAGAAACACCCCATCTATGCTAGACAGAAGAGCAAGCCACCACAACATGTCTCATTTAAATTCAAGCTGGGAGGAAGTCTTTTACTTGCTGCTTCTGGAATGCTATTTAGATGTCCATCTTCTACTGAGAAAACAGAACGCACCCTTACATCCTAAACCAGGGTTCTTGTTCTACTTGCCCAAAGGAAACACGTAGCCAAAGCCACGTGCTGATTTCCTGAAAAAACCTGATTTATTTCTGTGCCACTCCACCATGGCTGGTAGCTGTTAGCAATGCTTGCTGTTGCCTTTGGAGTAAGAACATGATCAGCAGGTTTGAGGCTCACTAATGCCATGTTGAGGATTGTTTATTTTATCTGGCAATTGATGTCTAAAAGAGCAGCTTTAGGACAACAATATACATTTCATTCTGAGGAACTCATTAATAACAGTTTAATCCACAGGAGCCTGAGGTTTTATTTTGCTTTAGTCGGGCCTTGGACATTTCTTTTCTTTACTTGTCCTCTTTGAACTTGCCGAGCACGAGTTCCAAATCCCAGACACTGCATTGATTCTGTTAAGTACTTCTGGCCAGGAGAGATGCACAGCATCACCAACAGTTTAGCATCACCTCCTAAAAGCAGGATAAAGATAAAGCATCCTCATTTACCTCATTATTTTCAGTAAGTTATACACTGGTGTTGTGTTGTTCTACACAACAAGCATAGGCTACCACTGCCTTCCTGAAGCAGCAGACTGCCTGTGGAAAGAGCTGTTGGGAACAGACAGCTCCTTCAAGGGAATTCTGTAGCCAATGACACACTATTTGCCCCAGTAGAATAAATGTTGCACAATTTGCAATGTAGATTTTTGAAATTTTGGGTTTTCACCATATGTGTTCATCAGTTAGTCAGCATGTGTGGCACGGGGCTGGGCACTTCCATGAGCTTTGTCACATCTTTGCAAAGTTGGAGTAATTGCAAAATGGATTATAGGGGTGACAATAAAGCAAAACAGGCAAAAGTTTGCAGAAAAACAAGGAATTGCCACTTTCAGCTCTTCACATAAACTGTGTCACCCAAGTGAGACACCAGGCATAGTTAAAACCAGGCTCAGTGCACAAAATAGCTCCTAAACTTAGTTATTTCTCTGGCTTTTCTTTCTCATGGTGAGGACTCCAGCACGAGGTGAAATTCAAAATTCAAGTAAAACATTAGTCTTTCAGAAGCTCCCAAGGCCTGTTACCTCAGTCACTGCCAATGCTTTGAGCTGGAGGCTAAAAATATAAGGGCTGAAGTTTTCTGGCTGAAGACAAATGGACTAATAAACTATATAGAAGGACACACCTGACATTACTGTAGGAATTACACATTCTTGAAAACTCTGCACAGACAGAGCTCGAGAAGAGGAGGTGACCCAAGCACATAAAGAAGTTGTAGCACACTACCATGTGTGTGCCTGTCCCCCTTCTTTGTCTTACTGCTACAGGGCAGTGTCAACCAATGTGCAAATAATGTGACTACACTTAGTTGTAATATTGCAGCTGAACTTTGTAAACTGTACCTGACATGAAACACCACAGAAATGCAATTATTACCCTTTAGATTCTGTTCAAATTATTATTTTTACCAGTGTATTCCTAAACTGAGCCTTGGAAACAGCAAGGTTTAGCCAAATTGAGGAGGTGTTCAGAACTACAGGAGGAATTCAGAACTCTCTGTGTACTCACACTGTCCCAAAGCCAGGTCTTTGAAGAGAGGCCAATGTAGAGGGAGGAGTACAAGATCACAAACACAGAGTGTCAGGGGTCGGAAGGGACCTAGAAGATCATCTAGTCCAACCCCCCTGCCAGAGCAGGGGCACCTAGACCAAGTCACCCAGGAACAG
>JANHGL010017603.1:0-21131 GCA_024611195.1 Ceyx melanurus | reverse complement strand
TGTAAATAAGATTCTAATTTACCATATATTGATACTAGGAAGGTATGCATCTTAAATCTGAGTGTGTAGAAGCTTAACTACTACTTAGCTTTTAGCTTGAAGAACCTGGATTTTCAAGAACTACAGGTCCAAACACCAGCATATCTGTTCTCACTGCAATGCCTCCAGTTATGAAAAGAGAACACTAAGCAGTGTTAAGATGGGTATTTATATTAAAAGGCCACTTAAAAATCTGTTTTTTTCTAAAGGTTTTCTTTTTGTGAGGGTAGGGATAGGTAATGCACTATGGCTGTTTAAAATCCACAAAAAAATAGATGCATTTTTATTATAATCTGTACATTTTATTAATTAATAAGATAAAGGGAAAGTTCTTCATGCCTAGGCTGCCCAATCTTTTTCTACAGGTGACAAAATGCCTCAGGTCCAGCAACAAGACAATGCATGTCTATCTTCCAGCATACTGAGTGAAAGGCTTTTAACACAAGTACAACCAAAATTAACTGTACTGCTATTTTAGAAAGTATTTTTACATTTGCAGGCAGCTGCAGTCTAATAGACATGGTGAAATGAATAGATGGTGAGAACCATCCCAATTTGTTCTTTTGTATGTGCTAAGGACTCAGAAGTGCTAAGTGGTGCCTGTAGGGTAGTTTTTTGCCAGCTCTGCATTGCACTGACACAGATCATGAGTGGATTGTGGCTGAAAGCTGTACTCACTCACACACCAGCAGAGGAACATCACTTCTCCCTTCTCTGGTGGTGATGATGTCACGTCTGACGCCAGACACTTTCCCACAACTGTCCTTGGCCAGAAGATCAAAAATTTCATTATTATACACTTCTACAACTGAAACCTCAACCCAGTAACTTCCTGCTGGCTTTTCTGAAATAAGCCTGGAGAATATAAATAGAGAGAGAAAAAAAAAAAAAGAAGTCAAACCTCAAATAAACAATCTGTAAATAAAGATCTATTCTTTAATTGTCATCTAATTACAATCTGATCAGAGTGCTCATTAAATATCCACTGCTGTGGCTTTGCCTTCTCCACATGCTAATGTTGAGCTGAAGAATCAAAATACACAGTTAAATTATTTGTGAAGCAGTAAATAAAACTTCATTTTCCAAACAGCTACACCAGCTTAAATTGTTTTTCTCCACTAATCTCCCTCCCCCCTCAAAATTTTACATACCATTTCTCAGCAGGACATTACAGGACTCAGAGCTCAGTGTATGATAACCTGGCAGAGTGCAAGCAAAGAACAAGCAGAGTGCAAACTGCCCAGCTAGACCTGGAAGAGGTTATCTGTCCACAGCCTCAGAAAATTCATAAATTAAGGGCTTGTCTATTCAGGAGATAACTTACAGCAAGACACTGTTATTCTGGTACAAAATTGGATCTTTTTGATTTAGCTTATACCATTTTCCAAAAGAAATAGGCTTATCTGGAAAAACACTAAAGGTTCTTCTATTAGAAGACAGCAGCATATCAGTTCAATTCATGCATTAGGGTCAACTGACAAATGTGAGAAGTTTCAAACTGAGAACAGATCATAACTACAAATTCTACTGTCATTCTTCTTTGGTACTGGGTTCTAATCTGGATCCTCTTCATCCATTCCAATTGTCAATTTTTACAAAATTTATATAAGAACTTATGTTTTGGGCTCTCACAACTATGGCTGAAACACAATCACAAGTTAACTAGGAATCTGAAGGACAGCTGGACTGCTAACTCACATCAAGATTGCACCATCTTATTTTCTTCTTTTTCTATACCAAAACTCACCTATTGAATGGCAGTCAGAGAAGCTATAAATATGAATCATTGTGAAGCAGAATCTGTAATGATAAATGCATTACAAACTTGATTTCATCCTTTCTATAAAGCTGAAGGTGACTGATGCTGACACAAGTCTTTATTAGTTGTTACCTGAACACTTCCTGGGAAGCTCGAGGAATAATTCCAAGCTCTGACTCCTCTTCTGTGGCATATGCAAAGGTCTCCTCTAACTGTGGCCCCAACATTGTGTATGTCTTCCCACTTCCAGTCTGCCCATAAGCCATGATACACACATTGTACCTGAAAATTAAAAGGGTTTTAATTTCTTTTACCATTACAAAATATGTCTGTTAGGTCAAGCCCCAGAAAATTTTGGAGCACTAACTGAAACAAAAAATAAATACACTCCCCTGCAATTTTTTTTCTGGATATCTAAAAATCTAATAGAAATAAAAGTACTGTTCATTACATCATCCAAACAGATTTTATTTTTTTTTTAAGCAGAGTTAAAGGGCAGGGAACTTACTAAAAAAAAAGGGATGCTTAGCTTCAAATGACTGATGAGGTTAGACCTCCTGTCTGCCCCACTTCCAGTTCATGCACTGCTGAGCTGCTTCTTAATCAGCTGCTGAACCACTGCAGTTTACAGTTCAGCATTGTAAAGTAAACCATTGCTGGGGTTGATTTGTCTTGCAGTGCTGTGCTGCAAACCACAGCATGAATATCTTGGCAGCTGGGAACTCTTCAGCTGTCCCAGGCTTTTTAGGGCAGGCTTTAGTCATGGCCCTCAGTCACTGGCAAGGACAAGACAGCCCTATAAGAAGAGGTACAAATGGATTTAGATGTATAAATCCTATTGAGTAAGTATGTTTCTAACACAGTCAGATCAAAGTCAGCATCTTAAGCCAAACAAGTGAGCAGACAACAGATGCACCCAGCCATGGCACCACTCTGCAATACCAACACTGTGCTGTATGCTGAGGGTTTGCCCCTGCTTGGCTGTGGCTGCTCTGGAGCACCTACCAGCACCTTGCTGGTGACCACAGAACCAGCAAAAGCTCTTAGAAGACGTGTTTGTGCTGACAGCACTGCTCCTTCCCTGCACATCTTGTTGGTTGAGACACAGCAGTAGCAGAATCTCCAAACACAAGGAGTGCTTTGCAATGTGATGACATTTCTGCTCTGCTAGAGAGATGCAGCAAGAATGGGTTTGCTCCTGGTCTGCCAAGGAGTAAAATTTCACTGCCTAAGCTGCCTCCTCTGTGGGCAAGAGCTGAACAGCTGCTTTTGGTTATCCTGGGCTTTTCCTCATATCAAAAATGTTTCAAGCACATGCCAGCAAATGTCAATGAATGCCCCTCATCTAATTGTTTTATATATGTGGTTTCAAGTCGTGGAATACTTACATGGCCACTGCAGAGAAATATATTTGCAGTGATTTTTTGGCATATTAAACACGCCTAGAAGCAATTAATTTGGGGGGATTATTTAGAAAGCTTTGTCTTGTTAGAAAGAAATGGGGGTGGATAAGCAACATAGCAAATAGCCCTTCCAGGGATGCAATATTCAAGTTGCAGTCAGTGACCTACAGTGAGGTCCCTCCACATTTCAGGATACAGAGTCTAAAACCAAAGTCTAGTCATAGATTTGATGACATAAAGAAGATTAGATAAATGGAAATAAAGAGCACTACAGCAAAATGAAATGTGCTACAAATTAGGGCTGTAAATCTGAAACAAGGGATTTCTCTAAGTATTCATTACTGAGATAAATCTACTTGCATTTATATCAGGTGAAAAGCTCCCACTAATTTTGGTAGCTTTCAGCCAGGCTAAATTGAGCAATTTTCACAGTTCTACCCCTACCATGTGCTGCCTCTGAGCCTGTAGCTTATTGACACTTTCAGCCCCACTTCAAAATCAGAGGGATCTTTGGAACCAAAAAAGGAGGCAGAAGTTTGCAAGTAGTTTTTTTCCTTAGGAAAAACAGAATGGAAGTCTTTTTAGAAGCCTCTCTCAAGCTTTCATATAGTCTATTTATTCACATTTTCCTGAAGTATTACTTGTTATTAAAAAAAAATAGTTCTGACAAGATAGAGGTGATGCAATTAGAAGTTACATAGAAATTACAGGTGCTTGCAACACTGGAGATACAAATCAGGTGCCAATCAGTGATAACTTTGCCAAAGCTAAACCAGTATTTCAGTAAGCCCACATTAACTGGAACTATCCAAAGAATTATTAAATCTAAGTAGGCACTGGAGAAAATTAGTTGTTGGGTGATTCAACAAGAAGACAAGCAACAGCAGCAGGCTGATTTATATTTCCCTACTTTACTTTGTTGGTGTTCTGGATTCAATGCAAGGGTTTCAAACAGAGCAATCTGAAAATTTCAGACTGTGATTCACCTGTGTGCCCTGATATTTCTCCTTCTCCAGTCTATTTATACTCTTGTTTAGAGAAGTTCTTATTGTCAAGCTAGAATACCAAGAGCTTTTTAGTATCTCTCCTGAAGAGCGTGGGTACTGAGTACAGCAAAGTTATCACTAGGAGAACAATGGCAAAGGAAATCAAAGGAGGAGAAATGTGTTATCTTTTGAAATCAGCAAATAAGTTTGAGTGTTCCATGCTGTAAAGAAAATAAATGTTTTCTTACTCCCTTGCTGGCCCTGTAGAGCTACCTGTAAACTCTGAAGCACTTTGGTTTGTATACAGAACATTTTTTCTTCCTGTATATTTGCACTGAAAAATGAAAGAATCAGCTAAGAAAGAAAAATAAAGGAAAAATAAAGGAGTGGAACACTAGAAGTCAAGCTAGAAGTTGTTTCAGACCACTCTGAAGCCCAGACTAAACCAATAAGGCTTAGTAAAAAGGTTCAAGGTTCAGACTGAGTATGTCTGTTTCTATTTAGAGTGGGAAGGCTGAGAAACAAGGCTGGCCTTCCCTGAAAATCTGCTTCTGCTTAAATGCCACTTCTGGAAGAACAAGACAGCTCTTTTGTTTTCAGTAACAGAACATTTCCTCACTGGATATAAAAATCCAGCTTTTTAGGACAGGATTCTCTCAATGTGGAAATGAGAAAGTGGGAAGTGCAGCAGATCAAGGTACAGCTCAGATACATCTGGAGATACATAGGCAATATTCTGAGCCAAAACAAGCATGTTCATTGCAAAAGGAAAAGCAGAGAGAGAAAATGAGTTATAAACCATACCTTACCAAAACACAATGACTGAAAGAGACAAGAGAAAAAAAACACATTATTTTTTCCAAAAAATTTGTTTTCTCTCTTAAATTTTGTAAGCAATGCTTTGTGTTCATTAGAAATAAATCAGGAAAATGCAATTTCAAAGTCACAAAACTTGATAAAACCACCACCATTAAGACCTGTTTTGTTAACTGATGGATTTCATTAGATGATTGCCCTTTAGCTTTCTTACTGCCACCATTTAACTCACCCATCCAGGAGAGATGTCAGCAAAGGGGCCACATCTGCAAATACTGTGTCTTGAGACTCTGAAGCATTATAAACTCTGAGGAGCAAAGTACAATGATTAGCTGAAGAAAAAACAGAAATATGTTGTCACAATACACAAATACAAACCAGGGCAGTGACCTAAAGCCTGTGACCTGCTGAAATGTCTATGTCAGGGGTCTCCAAGGTTCTGGAGCACATTTTGGGAGTGGCTGTTGTATGTGCTGGAGGGAATGACCCATGGGTCTACTCTCTGGGGTTCCTGAGCTCAGCCTACCCCTCCTGCCAACCTCTCCAGCAGGAGAAGTATTTTTCAGGCTCTACTAGATCCCTGTTGTTCTCCTAACACAGGGCTCTGCAAAGAAATTCTTCCTCCAACCTTTTCAACTATAAAGTTCATCATAAAAACAAGACCTGAAAATAGGAAATCATCAAAGGGAGGAAATTCTGATCATAAAACATGGATGTCCCAACTCCTTCATTTCTTCTCCAGCACACCAGCAGTGTATCCTCCCAAAGACAACAGGCAGCAGCACATACTAGTTACAAACAGCTGAACACAACCCAAACCATGAATGTCATTAGCCACACTTAAGTATTTGAAATATGAATATTTACCTTTAGAAAAAGCATCATTTTCTGTTATCTTTCTGTTGGTTTTTTGGTGTGGTTTTTTTTTTTCTTAATGCTGTTTTCCAATGAGTGCTGTATGTTCCTTTATGTGTATAGCAAATGACTAATTAGAAGCAGGAATTTTGGTAGCAGCAAACATTACAAAGCAGTTATTTCCCTGTGTATATAATATAGTAGTACCCTTCACTTAGCAGTATCCCACAGCTTACATATGATACTACAAGAGTTCCAAATGGAGAGCTGTTTAGCATTTACTCAAGCCTTTTTGTAGGTGTGACCAGGATCTGGCCACTACAGTCTACAGCCTGTGGTAATGTACATTTTGTACTCATTTTCTCCCTAAATAAGACTGTAAAGGATCCCTGACAAACAGAAACAGAGTCTGAGTTCAGAGTTTTGTGTCTGACAATAGCCACAGGAAGGAGCAAGACATACTATGGTGGCTGGAGACACATTAATTCATCTCTATGTCTCATCCTAATCCTTAGAAAACTGTCAACTGGCCTCAAAACCAAAATATTACTTGAATCTGTTTAAAAAAAAAAATAAAAATTTATTAGAATTAGTATTCAGTTTCTTTTTGCATCTTACTGAATTCTTGGCCTGGAGTAACATCCTGTGGCTAAGTGTTCCACAGACTAATTGTAAGCTGCATGAAAATGTACTCTCCTTAATCAGGAAAGGAGCACTTGTCTGGCTGAATGGCTGAATCCTGCTTGTCTTGCCATTCCACTGCTGTGCTGTCATGCTGCACTGAGAAACCACCAAATATGCAGAGCTGTGGCACAGCTTGTGCTGGGAGGACAGACTCTGAAGAGCAGCACTCACTCCTTGCCTTGCATGCACACAAGCCTATGCTTCAGCAAACTTTGCACATCAAACCTGCAAGGTCAATATCAGAGAGAAAAGCCCTTCCAAACTCACTGCTTAGTAGGCATGAGGCTCCACATTACAGGAACTACTCCAAATATTTACTCAGCTTCCTAAAGGGGTTTTACTGCCACTGCTTAGCTGCTGTGGTTCAAATGCTACCAGTGCCCAAATGTAGTTTGAAATTGGCTTGAACTACTTGAAGCTGCACTGTACTCACAGCACTGGCTGAGCATGGACAGCCACATTGGCTGGCTGAGAGCAGGAAGATGTAGCAAAGCCAGAGAATCTCTTTCTGTACCCCCTGTATTTTTACCAGAATGATGACAGATTTGTCCCTGTGTAGTGATTAATGTTAATTTCACCTTGAAAATTCGGAGCTTTTTTATTTTGCTAACTGATTTGCCAATAAAATAATAAAAGCAGAACATGCTGAAAGCTGGAATTTTCTTCCTGAGCTGAAATAAAATATTTTGACATTTATTAGTTCCATAAAACTTTGCTAAAAAAATAAACATTTTTGAGTTCATAAGAACCATATGCTCTTCTGTTTATAAAAAAGAGCTGTGCTGGGACACTGGAAAAACATTCCCCAAGAACTGCATTCTTTGGGGGATTTACTTTTTTTTTTTAACCCTTTTCCTGATAATCAGGATCTACACCACATGTCCAGAGTCACAGCACCTCTTGAGTCCGGTGTCAATATCATTAACTGGTGCTCTACAGAGTTGAATTCCAGCATTATTCTGCATTCACCTCCACTGCTATGGCTGTTAGGTATAGCTGGAGGGTGGAAGGAATTACTTCAAGTAGCTTAGCAGACATGCAAGGGGGACATGTACCTTGAGAAATCACATATGCCTTGTGTCCTATAACCTATGGAACCAACAAGGCTTCTCCTGAGCACTGGCTCAGACTTTCCAGTTGTTTGCTGGCCTACTCAACACCAGACCCCTGTCTTCAGAGGCAGCATCTTAGAGGGATGCCTCAAGGAAAAGGTGAACGACTGGCAATGTTTAGCAAACCTACAGCAGTTTGGGCTGAACAGGTTCAGATCTTAAGTTTATAGCAGGACAGATCATTCATGTTGGATGCATTTGACTGTAAATCAGCTTTTGCCTTCAAACAAGGAAGCATGAAATTGTCCTCATGTGTTCTGTCCCCAGTGTTTACAGATTATTATGTGTCATATTGTGAAGTGCATTATTCTGACCTGGAAAGACTAAGAATACCACATTAAAAAACAGCAACAAAAAAAAACAACAAACAAAAAAGCACATTACCTTCTAACAAATAATTTAGTATTTACTATACAAATCATGTTCCAGCAATCCAGAGACTGCTACACAGGACTACCCACCTCTCAAACTGAAAAGTCTTGTTTATTGCAGCATGACCAGGACGGCTACACTTTACAAGGACAGTTTCCTAAGGTTAAAACAGAATACTTACAGTTCAAACATGCACATACACAAAGAAAAGAGAAATATGTATCATTTTTAACATTCCAGATGACAGCACTAATTAAGGATCATGATGTCCAAGGCCCTTCTCCAGCAGGATCTACTTCCCAGATGGATTATATAGTAGTTTTCTGAGTCTGACAGATCTGTAAGCAGCATTTGAACTGATAGCAGAGTGTAATCACAGCAGTCTGGCACCACTTACACAGCAACTTCTGTGACCTTCTGCTCCTCATGGCATCTGTTGCTTCATTGCAGAAAAAAAAAAGTAAAGAAAAACCAAATCTGGAGGTTTGCAACAGTTTGGGTGAAAGCTCACTAGCACACCATTTAATTTGAAGAGGTTTTGCTAGCCTGCTAACCTGTGGTTACCTTAGTGCATCAGGTGGGAGTGCTGAAATTCCTCCTGTGCTTCAGACAAGTAGCTTGGAGTGCTGAGCTAATGGCCTTCAGATGAATATTGCCACAGACTAAAGCTGAAAAGAGCTGAGCAAATAACAATTGCATAACAATATGCCCAGCATGCAAAAGGCTAATAAAAATCACATTTCTTATTTTGAGTTAATGAACATTTGTTTCTCTTTGCAGAAATCCAGGGCATCTTTATCAGCCTAATGATGCCAACACTCACTCTACAGGATGAGCTGTGCTTTCCTTCCCAGTCCTGGCAAATCCAGCAGCAGCACAGCTGTGAGTGCAACACTTTGTACAAAATGGCCTGACACTGAATTTCTAATAGGATCAGTAACCAACAGGTTCTGGAGCAAGAGAAAAAAATAATAAAAAAAAAAAAGAAGAAAAGGATATGGTGTTATGGAATACATTTCTGATTCAGATATCAAGTTTATTGGCAAACCAGCTCTCCCTAAGGTGAGAATTGGGACAGAAAAAAATCTCTACTTGGATAAAACTGAATTAACCAAAGAATTGTTACTAGGAAGAAGTTTTACATGAATGTTGGTAATGCCTTTCCTTTCTCAGGAGATCAGAATGGCCTAACACATCCACCATGGCTGCTGGCCTACACACTCTCAGCAGCTTTCCCTGTCAGTAGTGCTTATGGAATCCATACGGCTGTCTCACATGGACACTGAAGAACCTTTTCTTCACCCCAGAGTCACAGAATACTCCCAGTCTGAGTTCTTTCAGGGCAATATGAATCCTGGAAATGACAACAGGATACTTCATAAATATTCACAATCTGTCCTGACACCCGAGTCTGGGAAGCAGTTCATTAAGTGAAATTCAGTAAGGCAGAGAAAGAATTTACAGTGAGTTGTATGGAATAGTGGATCTAGACATGCTCATGGAATCCAGCTGTGGAATTACAGTTTTTATCACTCATTACTGTGTCTGCTGAAGGCTGTGCCCCCTTTCCCAACACTGCTGCTCCATACCACAGCAAATGTAGAGTGAGACTGTGACTGCAACTCCTGTTTCACTGTCAGCTTCAGTGCAACCAGCTGACACAGCACTGGGACTGACATGGAGAGCTTGGAAGATTCCCCACACAGGGTAAGCACCAATGGGAGAAATTTTTAGCTGAGGGTGACAATGAACAACTGGGGAGAAATAGTCTCCAGTTTCACAGCATCACAGAATCCCTGTGGTTGGAAAGGACCTCCAGGGTCATCAAGTCCAACCTTTGTCCCAGCATTTCTCTACCCACTCCACCATCTCCTCAAGCACTGCATCTATTAGTTCTCCAGGGATGGTGACTCCACCACCTCCCTGGGCAGCCTGTTCCAGTGCCTAACCACCCTCTCAGGGAAGAATTTCTTCCTAATATCCAATCTAAACCTCCCCTGATGCAACCTGAGGCCATTTCCCCTTGTCCTATCATTATTTATTTGAGAGAAGAGACCAACACCAGCCTCACTACAACCTCCTTTAGGTAGCTGTAGAGGGCAATAAGGTCTCCTCTCAGTCTCCTCTTCTCTAGACTAAACAAACCCAGTTCCCTTAGTCTTGACTACTAGTCAAGCTCCCTTGACTACTCTCACAGCTTCTTCTCATGTCTAAGCTGAATTTCCTGCATTTCAGTTTGCTCCCTTTCCTCCTGGGTCTGTCACCACCAAGAGGAGTCTGAGCATTCAGTATCTCACCTACTCATTTTCTCTAGCAATGATGGTACTGGCACTGCTCAGTGTCCTAGTCTATGTGGAGAGCAGCTCAACCTGATGTCTAGTGTGCACTCACTCTGCCATCATTGCTCAGGAGAAAGGCTCAGACAGTTGTGACTGAGGAGCTGGGCATAAATGGGAAAGCAAAAAGAAAACTTCAAAAAAGAGTAGCTCAAAAACTGAAATGAATACTGTTCTGTACATCCAGTTAAATCCAATGTCTTTTTTAGACTTACAGTCATTATTATCTAGACAAGTTGAGCAAGATTATAGAAAAGATCATTAATGAATTAACTGAAACTATAAATAAACAAAAGAAAAACCACTCAAAGACTCAATGGAATTCATTCTTTCTCACATGCATTAGCAGTGAAATGGTGATGGCAGATAACTGTCTGGTTATGTACATATATAAAAGTCTTTTCAGTGAAAAATCTGAAAAGTCAGTTGTGAACAAATAAGCAAACCTAATAAACTCAGCACCTCTATCCCAGTCTTCCTTCAGCTGCATATTTATCCTGGCCACCAAGCACAACATCTTCAGTTGTTAAAAGCAAAACAAGTAGGCAATAAACATTATTTGCCTTTACTTTTGTTAGATTAGTCTAAACTAACTGCTTTTTGTAAGAACTAGTTGTATTTTTATCCTACCCTCATGAATGCAGATACCTTAAATACATTTTTCCTTAACAAAAGCAAACAAATAAAACACAAGCAAACAAAAAAAATCATATTCAGAAGATAACACAAAGGCTTGTGGTGTTTGATATAAACTAGAAAACATTTTAACCAAATGAATGTCAAGGCAAAGCAATAAAATTGAAGTCAATGTTGTGTTTTCCAAACCCAGGAAGTGAATATCTTGCAAATTTCATTCTACACTCAAGTCCATGCTTCCCTTGAAGTACTCTCTGGAACACTTCATAAGGACATAAGAGAGCAGGTTAGCATACCAAAAGCTACCAAATCACTGTTTAATATAAACTAAAATTCATACATTGGCATAAGAAGCAAACTTCTTCTGTCTGTAAGTATATAGATAATGTCATGCATGTGATATCCATAAGAAATAAATCCAAACCTAAATACTATTAAATTTCATCTTTATGCAATAAAATTTAATAGATCAGAAATTATTTTGGCATTTTATAGTATAATAACTGGGTCATGGCATCCAGCACACTGTGTCTACCATTACACACCCCTGGTTTTTATCCCCTCTGACATTTACTCTTTCTTAGCTGACTCTTCATGTGCTCAATTAGTCTTCTAATTGCACATCTATCTCTATTCACCTTATGCAAGCAAGATCTGCCTAATGAAGGAATAATTTGGAAGATTTAAATGCATAACACAGTAGGTCACCTGAGTGGTGGACTGGTGCAGCACGTGGGCTGCTGTGGCTCATTGGATAACACATTTCTCTCCTGATGCTTTAGTTGTGCTGCAATAGTAAAATGAAAAAAGCCTGATATAACCTTAGGAATTGTTAGAGCAAATATAAGTGGCTCAAAGGGACTGACTGGAGGGTCTAGAGCAGTTTGCTGCTGCAAACACACAACCTCTGGTTCAGGGATGACTGCACCAGAAGGAGCTCCAACCTATGATCACTACAGTCACAATGAAAACAGCAGCAATCACCTGCTACTGCTGCCATGGGTGCCCAAAGCTGGGCACTGACTGACATGAAAGTACCTCACCTTTTAAATAACCCATAGTTCACATGTTCCTCTTTGTCCTCCTTCCTACTATCTAGTGAAAATGCTTCTGAATTTCACCAGGAAATACTCACATCATCAGCTGCATATGCCACTTTTTCTGAGAAGCTTCTTTGCCTGTAAGAAGGAAAAAAAGCACCTTTCAAACCATGTGTCCCATTTAGCTCAGAAAAGTCAAAGTGCTGGTGAATATTGTCCAAAGAGTACCTTTCAGAAGGACAATTACTATTGTACCCCCTACACACTAGCATCACAGTTAATTGTGAATACAAAACAAATTATAGTGCAATCAAGCAAAATAATCTGCTTTTAAAAAGACATTTAGAACAAACCCAATTAAGACTAGCCATGTGCAAGCCATGCTATTATTTTGGCACTGTAACTTCTAATAAATGGCTTTGACTTTAGAACATTTCAGTGAAAAACACACTCTTTTTAGATATTGATCCCTGGTCTTGCATCCATAAATAGTCCAAAAGCTGACAGGGACTGCTGAGGTATATAAATTCATTCATGTGTTTAAGTGTTTTAAGAATCAGCCCTTAGTTTTACAACTAAGTTGTTTTTTTATTTACTCTTTGATATATTAAGAAAAAAGATATGACCTAACAGTCATTTGTCCCTCCTGTTCTACACTGCAATTCAGTACCTGATTGCATTATTTCACAGAGCAACAAAAAACAGTGAGTGGGTTCCTTCCCAGTTATATCAGACACAGGTTTTCCCTTCAGGGCCCTTGAAATTTCTTGTCTGCTATTTTTGATTTTTTTTTCTTTATAAGAAATCTATATTTTAAAAAAATTTGCAAAAATTAACAAACTTTAAAACACTGAATGTACTATTTTAGAATTACAAGCCAGCAAAAGTAAAATAAAGCCCCATATCAGTTATTAACTGATAGGGCAAATTATAATGTTACTGGTTTCTAGCCACTCAGTTTCCCCCTTCTTTGTTTCTTGCCTAGGTTTCAATTCCTTCTATTCTCTTACTTGTCTGTGGAAAATTCCACAGCATGTACTTGCACCTAATCCCTCTTTTCCTTTTGGATCTTGGAATGTTTTGACACTTGAGTTACAATAAGAGTATTCTAAATTAGGGCTGCAGAGCCAAATGATACAGAAATGGAATTAGCAGTGTTTGTGTTGACAGCAAATCTGTTCCACTGCATTACCAAACAACCCTAAAGCTGAGTGTGGTTCTCCACCCAGACTTGTGACAGTTACTGCAGGATTGTGTCCCAGAATTCCTAGAGGACAGTGAAAATACTCTAACTTCATTGCAGCTCTGTTGCTTCTGCCAAGACAGGATTATCCCTGGCTTGGCAGAACAGCTCCAGCTTTCTATTTATTATTATATTTATTATCTATTTATTTATATTATCTCAGATGGACATACTTCTAGACAAGGGGATGGGATTGGCTAAAGCCACTTTAGCAGGTGAAGAAGAGAGAACAGCAATTAGTTTTTATGATACCATCATCATCTTCCCCCACACACACAGAAAAATCAAGAACACAGTTGTTCCCACCTACATTTAAATATTGTTTTCTCTGTATGTTAATTATGAGTCAGCTAAGATGTAAGGCAGCCAAAATAAATTACCTGTCTTGTGGTACTGAATGACCAGCAGCAGTATCAAAAGGTAGCAGTGGTCGGATCCTGCAGTGGACTCTGATGTTTCCTCTCAGTTCCTAGGGGTCAGAATAGTAAAATGGATTTAACAAACTGCTGGAGAGGACAAATCCACTGGATTTGTGGAGCAGACGAGACTGTGTTTAGGAAAGCAGGTGTTTGCAACATCACAGCCTTACTCTGTTGAGAGAAAACCAGTGTCAGTATCATGTGCCTTGAGAAGCTAGGAGAAACTACCTGAGGAAGTAAGAGCTCTTCAGAGCTCTGGAATGGTGCAGCCCTCTCCAGCCTAGGTGGAAAAGACTTCCATCTGAGTAATTTCCCCTCTCCAGTGTCTTTCATCTTTACTTGAGCTTCTTCAGACACCTACATTAGCTCAACAGACAAGATCACACATCCCTTTCCTCTTCCAGCAGCCCTGAAGAAGATGTGGAATACAAAACATTTTGTACTTCTTCATCTCCACTCTATGTTTTTAGATGACTAAAAAGCCAGTGCCTGATTTTCCTCTGCAGGCTGTTTCAGACTTCAGCTGATCTAATCTGGTTTTTTTCCTTCCTTTTGGTTGGTGATTAGTTGTTCCCATTTTGTATTGTGAAAACAGTTTGCCTGTGATGACTAGTGACATTAACTAGTGACATTAACTAGTGACAATTAACTCCTGCTGCCTTGGGGAACATCCTTTCAGCAAGAATTTTTTTTGAAGGTAGCTTATGTCTATGAAAATCAGGTCCTAAATGAGGCAAACCAAGCTAGTCACCTGGGGAAGTGGGAAAGAAGATTAAAGAAAGCAGTACAAAAAGCAAAAAAAATTGAAAACCAAAAGATAATTTTACAATTTCGAGTTGATTATTTTAAGGATTCTAAAACAATTTTAGAAGATGCACATTTAGAGAAGAGGATGAAAAACTCAAGTTTTGTCCACTATGCAAAAATTTTTAATATTCCTTAGGACAATACATTGCATTTAGAAGATGCTTATGTAAAAAAGGATGGGGTGGAGTTTATTGTAAGACAAATGTCCCTCAGCAAAGAAATGTATCATATATAGACAGATGAAGTGATATGTTAATGAAAAGTATATTAATGAGTTTTATTGGTGAGGAAAGTATGGGCATAATTCCAACAAAATAAGAAAATATTCTGTCATTAAATATACTTACAACTAAGCTGTTATGCAGAGTTCTCCTCTTCTGCTTTTCTTTCTCATATCTCTCTGTAACCTCTTCTAGAGACTGCTCAAGATCAAAAATTCTCATCTGCAACACTAGAAGAAAGCAGTTTCAAAGAACCAAACTCTCTGCATTTGCAAAATGAATTTTCCAGTAGCACCTCATGAAATAAAAGCATAAACCTTTTTAACTTACCACATTTGAATTAAGACAGTTGGCTTCTCATTTAACTAGCTATGTTGGAAAAATCCCATAATCTGAAAATAAAAAATCCCAGTATCTGAAACCTACCTGAATGTTTCTTCTATAATTCTCTCCCTCATTTGCAATCTCTGTTTTAGGATTAAACTGATATTATTGCCTCCAAAATACATCCTTTGAGCTGTTTATAAAATATTAGATATAATTTAAGGATGGCAATTCTGTCATATTTAACCTTAGCAACAGAATCTCCATCTAAAATATTTAATGAAATAATGGAATGAAAAATAGCCAAATTAAAACTTAAGTCATCCACCTGAGGACATACTATTTTGTTATAGCCAAGGAAGTTTCTACTGCTTATGAGTTCACAGGACAATGCACCCTGAAGTGCAAACAGAACAGTCAACAGCAATTTGAAAGGCCTCAATCTTTACTATTTATCTGTATCACAACAGCTCTAGTGCCAAATCTAACCTCCTGTCTGTTCTTTTAGTTCAATAAGGGAAACATTCACCTTTATCTAGGGTGACATTGCTGTTTTAGAGATGGCTCAGTTAAGCATTTTCTCTACATGGATAATAAAACAATCAAATAATTTTTAATTATAACTTAATACATACCATACAGGGACAAGATCTGCAAACACCCATCACTGAGCATACCGTTTGTTGCTATTGACATGAGCAGCCCCATCAGAATCACATCAGTCCCAAAGTGAAATTTTTCAACCAAAAAGTAAAGCAGAAGAAAAAAAAAAAGTACCTTTTCAATGGCAACACACAGATGTCAGGAGCAGCATCCAGGACCTCTGATTACTAATTTGTATATTGGTTATTAGTTCATCAGGCTGCTAAGCTTCAAACAATTTAAGCTCTGGATGTGCTTCTCAGGCCTGGCAGGAGTTCCACCAGAATCAAGACCATTGAAAGCAGATCAGAGATCCATGCCAAGAGCTCCAGGTGTGGGACCAGTGCAGTTAGTGCTCAGTGATGAGGGCAGAGAGCAGCAGTGCACTGCAAGGTCTGCTTTTTATCTATGTACCAACTGAGTTCCAAACCAGTAGTCTCTGTGTCCTTATTATCAGTGCAAGGAATGGAAACTGGCTTTGATTTGGAAGTAACAAATTCTCTGTAAATACAGAGAAATATTAAAAATCCAGTCTGTCTTCATTTCAGACAATAATTTCAGACATCTCTGTCAAAGAAATCAACTGAGCTGTTTTCTGGTGCAGTCAAAAGCAGACCCATTTCAGCTAAAGCACCAGTTTCTTTATTCAGCTCTTCTGAAACAGTCAAAATAATCAGCCTGAGAAGTTCAGATTTAAAATGTTTAAAGTCTAGTAGCAGCTGCAATCTGCAAAAAGGCTAAAACCAACTTATCATAACCTCTGCAGAGTTATTTGTGCTTTTCCAAGTGCTCCAGAGCTCCTGGATGATCTCATGTCCAACAAAAACCAAGTTGCAGCTACACATTTCTCCAACCAAACCTTTTGATGTGAGTACCAATGAGCAATGGCATCCTTGGCACTGTAAGTTTGAAATGTAAGTGCAGTGAGCCTTACTTTGCATTGCTTCATCCTGCAGCTGTATCCCCTGGACTGCTGTCAGAATCTGGTAGAGAGAAGTCCTGCTTTGATGCTGAAAGTCTTTTGAAAGCTCAAGAGCAAATGAATGGAGGCTCTTCAGGTCTTGCTTAAGCCTCTTCTCAGCAAGAAGAAAAAATAAATTATATAAAGACAAAAAAAAGAAGCAGTTAAGGAAGAATCAGTATGAGAACAACACAATTGTGGCAAGATGTCAGTCAGGAAGAACTCTGCTTGATGAAAGTCTTCAGGAGCATATCTTTCAGCATGTTTAGAGAAGGAGCCTGCAAAATATTTGGCAATTTCCTAATGACTTCAGCAAGACTTGCTGGATCCCTGCCATCTTAAGGTAACACTTCAACCATAACACAGCTCTGTCTGTAACAGTCTCTTTCTTTCATCAAACAAAACTCAGTGTGTGTGACCATGTGTGTGTTCTGTCCACTTACAATGAGCAAGGGAGAACTGTGGTCCAGATATCCTTCACTGCATTCATTTTCCACACTTCAGAAGGGAAGTATTTTCTAAGCTTCACCCTAAGTCATTTCTTAAATAAGACAGTTTTATGCCTTCCTATGAGAACAGATGTATTTTGAAAGATCAAACCCCTTTTTGTCCAAAAAGCTATTTCTGCTATGGATATAACTCAATATAAATGATGAGACTTTTAAATGTCTTTCAGAGTATCTTATATTATTATTATCTTATATAATTATATATTATTATATTTATATCACTTAAAAGTCCAAATAAAGTAAAAAGAAATTGATCTGATTCTAGGATTAGTAGGCTTCAAAGTCTCAGAATGAACATGTAAAGCCATCTGTAAGATTAATTTAACACTTTATCTCACAGAAGCAGTGTGATGTTTCACAGCCAGCATGGTACATGTCACATGTTCTGTGACATTTTATTATTTTTAATTATTTTATTTTTCCAAATGTGGTACTGACCTTGAATTAATTAGCTAGCTTCAATGACAAAGTAATATTCTAAACAAAATGAGACAATCACTGCATTTCTCAGTCTCAAAAGCCACAGAATATAATGGGGAATAAGTTGGGTTTCTTTTTTTGTGTGATCTCTGATAGTAAACCATCTCAATGTACTGGTATTGCATCACAAGCAGCTCTGCCATCCTAGTTAACCTAAAATGTAAAACAGCACCACAAAACTTTCTCAGCAGAATCACTGCAATTAGAATAGAACAGGTGAGTTCAGCTGGAAGGGACCTACAATAATGATCTAGTTCAACTGTACTACAATTAAGCTACATCACCTGTTAAGAATCACATTTCTTTCCTGAGATATCTTTCAAGTCATTTATAGAGGGTTTCATTCTGCCCTGACAAAAGCTGATGTTTGTTAGTGGCCCTTAAAAGAAACTCACTATTCTCAGGAGTAACTTAAGAAATAAGTACTTCAGGAAAATATTCTGGCACTGGGAGACCAGTTCCAGTCTCTTTAATGCAAAATTAACAGTCTGAGCTGGCATGCAGCAAACTACTCCCTCTTGTAAGGTCAGCCAGAGTAGAACTGAGTGAAACCAGTGCAGCTCTCCAAGGCTTTCTTATAGGCCATAGATCAGGCTCATATCTGACCATTTTCTGAGTGTTATTGTATTTAATAAGCATGGAAATGTTCAGGGCACAGTTCATGCCTACATTACTACTAAATGTCTTTACCTTTATTGCTCCATGCAGCTGGGTTACAACAGGATTCCTCTGCAGTTTCTGCTGCTGGCCATGAGCAGAGTAGATCTGCAATACTTCAGCAGTGCTTCTTCCAGCCAACCCTTGATACTGTTTAAAAGAAACATAATTTTACAAATCACCTAAAAATCACCTTTAAGTGCTCGTTTTCTGTTATTTTTTGTTCTCTTTGTCCCTGTAAACATTTTAAACTCAACCAATACTTGTGGTATTGCAAATACATAATTTCTTCAATTTGATCTGAGTCACTTGAAGACTTTGAGCACAAAAAGCACACACCTTCTATTTACAAATGCAGCCAAAGTCTCTGCACAACTATTACTACTTTGTAGCACTACATTAAAAAGTTCTCATGTAGAAAACAAAACAAAAAACGGGAAGAAATGACTTTTAAAAAAACCTAAACAACACAAGCACACTGTATTTTTTTTGTTATAGACTTAAAGTTCCCAGGAATGGTGACTGATTCTGTACAGTGTTGATCTGTTCTTTTACTCAGGATTTTCCAGACTGGTGTTGCTCAGGTGAAATATTTACAAAGAAAAATGCATACAAGTAGCTCACCAGAGTTGGTGTCTCTAATCCCATGTGAAAAGTTAAGCACATATTGAAGCAATTGAAGTACTTATTGCTAAGCAAGCTTAAGCTCATTATAACCTATTTTTAACATTTAATGTTTTCCAGCACCTGCACATATTCCCCTTGGCCCCCCATTTTTCTCAGCATCCCAAGAAGCAGAATGGTTGGTTGTGCTGTCACCACTCAGCACTGCCACTGCCAAGTGGGGTATGCTGCCTGGGTTTTGGGGTTTTCTCCATGAAAACAGTTGTAGCATTCATCAGGGGAATTCATAGGCCAGAGCTTGCAAATCTGTGCAGAAGACAGACAAGATAAACCTTTTATAATCAGCATTATTATAAACAGGAGTGAACTGAGCTGCTTGGATGCATTCTCAGGGTGACATCTCAGTTCTGAAATCAGATCCACTGGGGCACACTTGGTTTTGTGTGTAAGAGGCTGCAGGATCAGGAGCTCAGACACTGCTGGTGAAAGCAAGGGTCATGAGGGTAGGCAAGCACATTCCAAACAGGCAAGAGCAAGTCTACAGAGAAGGAATCTGACTTCTCCTGTTCAGTAACAACCCCTGTGATCTGCTGCTGGTGTAATAATACAGCAGGCTGCAGAGGACACCAGCAGCAGTGCTCTTTGTGATGTCTTGAGGATATAAACAAGGCAATGTCTGGGTGACCCTGCTCTGGCAGGGGGGTTGGACTGGATGGTCTTCTAACTCCCTTCCAACCCCCAACATTCTGTGGTTCTGTGAATAGACTGTAACCTCCAGACCAGCATTTACACTACAAACCCTAATTTATGGCCATCCTCATAAGTCTGCCTCCAAAGCTCCCTAACTCACTTCAGCCCAAAGCAATCCAATTAGCTGTTACAAGCTGAGAATGAGACCTCTCTTAACCCTGGTCACTGTGACAGAGCTTTTTATGGCTCAGTCATTCAGGCAGCCCCAGCAGCAGATCTGAAAAGTCAGTGACTGACAGGTGAGGGCAGCACCTTTGCTCACCAGCTAATACTGGGAGACATGGTGCAACAATGCACATCCTTAAACACAGCTAAGTAAAATCAGTATTCTTTTTAACAGAGACTCTTCAATTAGTATAAAAACTATCTCACTGATGTCAGTTTATCTCATGTTTTCAGATGGCTGAGGTAGATTAACTAAGGAGAAGCAAAAGTCTATTTAAATTGAACAGAAACATCAATGTGAGGTTAATTGCAAAGTATTTTCACAACCCATTTGACACAGTTTTTGATTGATGGTGGTAACACTGTCACACTCCTCATAATAAAATAACTATTAATAATTATTATTATTAATTATTCCTACATCTGATGCATCTTACAGACTAGAACGTAATAATTTTTTTGTGTTTGTGAGAGTAAAAGAAAAAAAAATCAGCTGAAATACTTCAGGTTTTTTGTAAATATTATAAAGCAGAACAAAAATAACAAAACTTTTTTTTCTGCATAAATTACTCTTCTGTATACCTAGCAAAACTCATTTCAGATGCACCATCTGCTTCCAATCAGGCTTTGAAAAATGTTAAACCCACTTTTATCCACAGGTGTTAACAAATCCACAGGGAGGGTAAATGGCTTTCCTGAGGTCACCCAACCATTTAATGTTTCATCCCAGATTAGAAGCTCTGGGCCAATAGCCTGTATCACAACTAATGCTCACAAGCTGCCTCTCCTCTAGAAGTCAATACTCAAGATTCTCTAAATCTCTGAAATCCTGCTTTTGGAGGCCCCAAATGTTATCACAGGCTGCTTCTTGTGCCAATAATGGTATAGGAACAATGGGTGCTTCTGTAGCAGGATAGAAAGGAAATGGGGACACCCAGTTGTGACTGACTTCTGCCACAGCACTTGGCCTTTTCCAGACAAGGGTAGCACTGGTGCTGGCAATCACAGAATGGGAGGGGTTGGGATGTGCAATATCTACCATCTCTGCTAAGTCTATACACAATGAGATGGGTTTCCTGTGCTCTATGAGCAGCCCTTGTTAAAGCATCACCCCAGTTATCTCTAGGAAGGATGCTTTCAAAATCTACCTTCCGCTTTTAAACAAACATTTTCTCTGCAAGCAGAAAGCAATATGCATAGAATCATAGAATGTTCAGGGCTGGAAGGCCCCTCCAAAGGTCATCTAGTGCAGCCCCCTGCAGTGAGCAGGGACACCCTCAACTAGCCCAGG
>JANHGL010017602.1:34140-54566 GCA_024611195.1 Ceyx melanurus | reverse complement strand
GGCGCCGGCGCTACATCCCGGTGAGGAACCCATCCCTCCCTCCCTGCGCTCGGCCCGCCGGGACGGGCCGCGGGCTCTCCCCGGGCAGGCGGGGCCGGCTCTCCCGCCTGGCGACAGCGGCTGCCGCTGGGGAGAGAGCGCCCCGAGTAGCGGCTACTCCGTGCGCGGGCGGCACCCGAGCTCGTATTGCTCTCAGTGCGGCTCGGGCGGGCTCCGCGCCCCATCCTAGTGATTCTCACTGATCGCTCCTTGTGCTGGGCTTGGTAGAGGAGGCGACTCCGCTTCCCTTTCTAAAAACGTTTCTTTTGCCGGCAACTAGGCACTGACAATGACAAATCCTAAGCCCCGTTTCCTTATCCCAGTGGCTGCTGCGATAATCATTTAGTGTCCTGGAAACTTACACAGAGCACGGGACCAGCAGTCTTGAACAAGCCTTTAACTCGAAGTTGGGTTGAGATTTCAGTGACTGCAGCACCAAACTAAACTGCGATCTTCTAAAAAAGTTGTTTTGCGGGTCGTGTTTGAATCAATCTGGGCAGCACCAGGGTGAAAGCACCTTGCCTGGCAGTCCTGAAACAGGTTTCATGGTGCTTTTTTTGTTGCTCATTTGGGTTTTTTTAAGCTACCTTAAAAAAAACCCAAACTAACCCAAAGAGCACTGCATTCTGCCAGTGAAGTCTTTACATTTTATCCTGACTTCAATTAAAGATGTTTTACTTGAACTACATAGTAAAAACTACAGAAAATTTCTGCCCGTGCAAAAGCAATCCACAAGGGGACAGAGCTGTAGGAGAATCTTGGAATAACCTCGGTATTTATTGGAATAGCCCCAGAGTGAAGCCAATGATCTTTCTGATCAGTGATACCTAGAGCCTCAGGCGTGTTTTGCTTACTGCTTGCAACTGTTGCCTTTATTTCTTTGGGGAACAGCACAAATAGGTGGCGGGGTGATACAGTTTGACTGCTACTTTATTTTAACCTGCTGGTGTCACAGTGTTTCGTTTAAGAAACCAGTGTGACCTGTATGTGATATGCCTTTAACACCCTTTGCTTGCTTTATAAACAGAAATATTTAGTAAAACTTGCACTTCACAAGTGTTATGCTCAACTTTCTCCTCCGTGCTTTTTGCATATGGTCACTGACTTCACACACCAGGAGATGGAAGGGAGATGCTGTCAATATGGAAATTAGTAATAAAAAATGTCAGTGATAAGCTCTGGTCTCAGAGGAACCAGACAGCAAGAGCAAACACCACATTTGTCCTCCACCTCTTTCTAATCAGAATAAACTATTTATGCCAATGAGGGAAAGAATGGGATGACAATCTCTGAATAAAAAATGCTGGTATTTTGTGGTGTTCTTTATTTTAAAGTGAAGTAATATAGCCGTAGTATTGTAGGGGCTTATTCAAGTAGAGATTAAAAGCTATTATAGTGATTCTTTGCTTTAGAGATCCTGACTGAAACTTGTTCTTTCTGCATGGTCTTAGATTTTCAACAAATCAAGCTGCAGTTGGTGTGGCTATTTCTAATAAAGCCTATTATAAAAGAAAAAAAAAGCTTATTCTAAATGCTAATAAGTTGCTCAAGTTACTTTTTAAATTTCCCCTTAATTGTTGGCTTAGTGCTGCATGACAGGTACCTTGGTTTTTGGAGTCCTGCATCTAGATCTGTGATGAAGTTGGATTGAGTTACTTTGGCTTGAGGCCATGAGCTGAGATAAAGTCACTTGAAGCTAAACCCAGCTGCAGGGTAAAATGGACAGCTTAGTGAAGGTGCTTCAAGGCAGCGCATTTTCTGTCATTGCTGAAACACCAGAAAAGTGTGTGTTGGTCACCTGTTGCAGCTCAGCTTCAAGACAACTGCTTAACACCATTGTGTAAATTACTTGTATCCAAATGTACATTTGTGGAGTTCTAAAATGCTGTGCAAGATTGTCTGGAAATGGTGACACATGTTCATGTTTTCTTATTTCTTGAGTGGGCTGAATGAAGTGAGAATTCAAAGAGGAATTTAATTGTACTGTTAAAATTTGCTTTTTTTTAATTGTACTGTTAACATTTGCTTTTCTTTCAGATACAAAATCCTTAATGCCCAAGACTTCAGAAAATTAAAATTTCACTAAAGTCAACATAAAGCCCACAGAAGCCCTGTACTGTGATAGCAAATCCTGCAGTAAATCTATTGAAGGCTTAAAAGCCTATCTATAAGCTCAGAAATAGAAGTTTTCTGTGTCTCAGTGACAAAAGTGCCTATTTGCAACTCTTTGCAATTGAATTTAAAAATATACAATGTTAGGGTTTATGGTATATTTAAATACATGTGCCACTTGGCTCAAGCATAACCCATCCTTGTGCTGTCTTGCAGATAACTTCCTTTTTAGTGATGAAATCATAGCCAATGGTTTTCACTCCTGTGACAGTGATGAAGATGACAGAGCCTCCCATGCAAGTTCTAGTGACTGGACCCCAAGACCACGTATAGGTAGAAGCCTATATCATGTTCTTAGATGCTCTTTGCCTTGGGGAAGTTACTTATTTCTTCCCAGTCTTAATTGATCTCTCCTGTTGAAATTAGTGGCAGTTGCTGCTTTTGAGCAGCTTGGAGTTGTTGACTGTTATTTAAGGAGTTTAAAACTCTTGAACTTGCTGTATTTTGATTAAACTTGGCAATCCTGTTATGATCCCTATTAAAAGCATCATCCCAGACTCACTAAACTGGAGACATTCATGACATATTTCCAGCCTATTTACTTGGTATTCATTCTTTAAAGAACAAAATGATGATTCTTGTCTCATTCAAACCAATCTGTAGGGCTCACTGCTCTGTGTTACACCAGTGTTGGTATAGGCTGCATATACATTGCATTTAGCAATGGATAAGTTAAACAGAGCAGTTAGGAACTCAGTAGGAAGTTCTTGCCTCTCACAGAGCCAAGATAACTGGTCACTTCTGATTTCTGTGACATAGTGACCTTCAGGCTGCCCTGGGGCTGGGACTTGAGGTCTGTCTTCCAGGGGCATGCTAATGCCACAGCACTCATCTGGCTACTGCTGCTGACAATAACAGCAAGAAAACACAATAACAGCAAGAAAACACTATAACATCACAGCATTCCAATTAAAATCTGCCCATGCCTGTCTTTGCTGATCCCTCATTACTGGATCACTTCTGGTACCTGTAACAGCTGTTTTCTCTGGATGCACTGTGACTAGGGATGGCTATTGGGGCCCATGTAGCATCTTGAGATTCACCTGTTTTTCTTATACTGCTCTAATTTCAAGTGTCTCTTGAAAGATTGATTTGATGGCTTTAGGAGGTCATGTCTGAAACCATTGGTGTTATACTACTCAAAGACCAGAATCCATGGATAGATGGGTCCTCTTTGTCTAAAGTGGTTTTATAATATAACTAGAAAATATACGTTTGTTGTCTATTCAAATTACTAATGTAAGTATCTTACAAAATGTTGGAAAAATACAAGTGAAGATATGGAGATACATTGTGAAAATCTGGTTGCTAAATAAGTGCACCTCTTAACAGCCATCAAGTTGACTATGAACTGGGATTTCTGCCTTGACTAACCTTCTGTGAAATCCTTCATGGGTTGATGAAAAATAATAAAGTAAAAACCTCTCAGCTAAACCATCACTTCAGAATTTAGACCAAAACATCCAGGGCATTTGATGAATGAAGCATCAAGTTGGATTAATAAGATTGTAGTAGCAAGCATCAATAAAAGGGATCATAATAATCTGAAATACTTGACTCCATTTAAATTACTGCTTTGTTTTGGTTTTTTTTTTAGGTCCCTACACTTTTGTTCAGCAGCATCTTATGTTGGGTACAGACCCACGGACAATTCTGAAAGACCTCCTGCCAGAAACAATCCCTCCACCCGAGCTGGATGACATGACCCTGTGGCAGATTGTTATCAACATTCTTTCAGAGCCACCAAAAAGAAAGAAGAGGAAAGATATCAATACCATTGATGATGCTGTGAAACTGCTACAAGAATGCAAAAAAATCATGGTCCTGACTGGAGCTGGGGTAGGTACTGCTGCAGTGACAGAGAATATACAGCTGCCTAAACACTGACCCAGGGCCTGACAGCATGGGCTGCTGTGACCCACCAAGGTCTGCAGTCAGGTAGCTGTGCTGGATGGGCAGAGGAGCCACAGCTGCCCCAGAACATGGCACACTGCAAGACCAGAGCTCAGGGTGGAAATTACAAAACCTATACTCATACAAACTCTTAAACATTTGCTTCTGTGCAAAACAGGGAATAAAATCACATCTATTCCAGAACATTTTCTATCCTAGTCTATCCAGCTTTACACCCATGTGCCAGGTCATGGTACCAAACCTGATCATTTTTTGCTTCTGTTGATACACAGAGGGTGTGACAGCATTGACAAAAGAGTAGTAATGCAAATGAGCTTGTCAGACAACACTGCTTCTGTTAACCCATCTTGCTATTGCTGTAATTGTCAGACACCTGGTTCTGCTCCTCCCATAGCATTTTGGGGGTGATCTGAAACAATACTGTATTTCCTGCAACAATGATTTGATAAACAGCATTTATGAAAAAGGGTTTATCAAAAGTATTTATTTTGTTACTCTGGTAGCTTGTAAAAATAAAACCAACCACCTTGTCCAAGCCTAACCTGGCAAATCAATAAACACTCACTAACCAAATTTAATACAGCAGCTTACATTTTTGTTGATTTTTTACAAAGCTTCCAAGTAGTAAAAGTAAGTTCTGAACTCCTGATGGCCAGATCACTTCTTTCAGACTGCACTCATGTATTTCAGGTGTCTGTGTCTTGTGGAATACCTGACTTCAGATCCAGGGATGGCATCTATGCACGCCTGGCTGTGGACTTCCCAGACCTTCCTGACCCACAGGCCATGTTTGACATCGAATACTTCCGAAAGGACCCCAGGCCATTTTTCAAGTTTGCAAAGGTATGGCTGTCCAACAGGCCTTCTTTTGGTCAGCAGAGACAGACAGCAAGATGAAAATGCATTCATCAGATAGTAAACTCACCTGCTAACAAAATGGCATCTTGGTTTATTTTCTAAGTATGTTAATCTATTAAATTGATTTGAATGCGAGGCCTCATTCAGTGGCATATCTCCCTTCTTGTATCAATTCTAGATCCTCAGTCATTATCTGAAGCACTAGCTTTATGACAAGTACTTAGAAATACTTTATTTTAAAAGCTTTTTCCTTAAGCTTTGTTTATCCCATACAGTTCTAGATTATTACTCTAATTTCAGGTAGATAAATAAAAACTTGTAGTTATTTGATCAAACCTGCTGCTGCAAACAAACAAAAGACTATTAAGCATCTTTTGGCCAGCATGTGAGTCACATGGAAAGTTTTAGGCACTAAAAAGTTTTTGTTTCAGATTTTGATACAGCTGTCACAAGGATCTTTACATCTTATCAAATAAAAGCCTTTTGGAGGGACTGTGTTTGCTTAAAAAGGAGAACACAACAGATTTTTGAAAGATGGATGGTGGTGATATTAAACAGTTTAAAAAGCAGAGAGCACATCTATGAGACAAGAAGAAATGGTAGAAGCTGTAGACATGTAGAAGAAAAAAAAAAAAAAAAAAAGAAGATTGCATTTAGTCACAATGTAAGAATTTCTGCAGGACCAGTAAGGAAAAATCCATCACTGCTAGTTCTGCTCACTCTTCCTTCCCTTCACTCAGAATTTATACTGCTGCTGTATTATGGTATAAATACTGGAAAACAAAACAATGCATACTTCAGCTGCTTGAGTTTCTCTGAAAGCCTCCTGTCCTGATATTAACATATTCTGGTGTTCATTATATACCCAGTTCTTTTGGTTTTTAATAGAAAAAAAGCAAACAAAACCCCAACTTATTTGAAGCCTCTCTATACACAGGTTTTACCAGAATAATCCAAATCCAATTTGGCCAACAATTTACAACTAGAATGATTTCTCCTCTTTCTGTCCCTCAGCTCACAATATTGATTTCTTATTCCATGAAATCTGAAGTTCAGTGGCAGAACATGTCTTGTTTCTTCACACTAAGACAGAAAAGCTTTTAGACCTATATGAATATCTGTTTATATAATAGCACTCTGAGCACTCACTGATCATTGCTGCATTTAACCCCAAAGACACAGGGAGCTTCAGAATTATCAGTAATTTGAAATATTTCAGGGAAAATAAAATATTTTCAAAAAGTCTCTTGTTTGTTAATACTCAGGCTGTATTGTAGCTGAAGGCAGAGTTGTCAAAGGCAGTTGTAACAGTTCACTGTGTGCTAGAACTTTTGGTTCAAGTATCTACTGGTAATGCAGCAGCAGCAGCTTCTTTCTAACTTTCTTTTGGCCAGTGACTCTTGCACTTGTGCAAAAGCCCCTCTCCCCCAGGTGAGACTCCAGCCCAGGTGCTCTTCAGTGGTGAGAGTGACTGGAGAGCAGAGGGTCTGGAATTCCAATTCCTCCTCTAAGTAAGTGCTCCTCCTTGTCACACAGCAACAAGAGCTACCACCTGGGGTGGTCAGCTTGGGACAGAGGTGCCTAATGTGAACTTTCACCTGGGTGCCCATGTTTAATTTTTCCATTTGGTAGGCTCCTTGTTCACTGGGAGCAAACATCAAGTCATTCTACAGAAGTGTCTACATTTTTTTTCTCATCTGCTCTTTGCACACACCTGCCCCTGCACTGTGAGCTCATGGAGGGGCTCAGCCTCTGTCAGCACAGTGGAAGGGCTCTGTAAGCCACACAGTGTCTTCCCTTTTATACCCAATGCCACTCTGCTTTCTGGCTTTCCATCTTCTAGGAATGGATAATGAGGAGTAAAAACTGCTTATCCCAAAACACAAATCCAGAATACAAAATTCCTCATGGAATTTTTGCCAGCCTGTAGTTAAACCATATATGTTTCTGATAACTACTGAGGTTACTTGACACTTGCAAAGGAAAAAACCAAAAGTTTTCCTATTGCATAATTCTCCAAAAAGACCCCAAACTCTACCTTTATGCAGTGTGAAGAACAAAACCAGCTTGCATGCAGCAGTTCATCCTGCTGTGATCAGGAGCTCAGCAACTGAAAGGAGTGGGATGCAAGAGAAATGGCAGAATGCAAAGGGAGTGACAATATTAACTGCTGACATCATCATTACTGATAATATTCAGTTCTCTCTGTATTGCTGCAGTTGGAACAAAGACCTTGTGTGTCCATTTACACTTTCTAACACAATTCTGAATTCCCTAGGAGATCTATCCAGGACAATTCCAGCCATCTCTCTGTCACAGGTTCATAGCTTTGATGGATAAAGAAGGAAAACTGCTTCGCAACTATACACAGAACATAGACACCCTGGAACAGGTGGCAGGAATCCAGAGGATAATACAGTGTCATGGTGAGTGGTTTGACTTCACTTTTCCTATTTGATGTGTAGGAATGGTTTTTTACTGGTGCATGTGACACAGTTATCACTATTGGATTTAATTATTGTCATTGGTATCTGTCTACATTCAGCCCATAGGAGCTAAACTATGGCAGCTGCTCTCTCACCTGATGACCCCTCCCCAGCCAAGAAAAGGAAAAGGAGAGGAAACCCATAGGTTGAAATGAAAAGAGATAAAACACCCAGACCAATACCAGTATAAACCAAAGACAGTTAAACTCACCCCAGTGAATATACTGTAGTCACAGCAAACAGGAAAGCAGCCCTTGGGAGCAGAATGGCAAAGGAACCCCTGCAGACACAAGGAGAAGGCTGGGTGGAATCAGAGGAAGCCTAAGCAGGAGACTTCCCTTTTTATGCTGATCATGAGGTTTCTGGGATGGGAGGCACCTGTAGCCAACTGGGATCAGCTGCCCTGGCTGGGGGGCAAACTGCTACCAGACCATGGCTAGCTTGGGATTCTGTCCCTGCAAAACCAGGATGTTGGCTCTTGGCTATAAATCCTCTGCTTTTCAAATGTTGAAGAGTTTTTAAAGTAACTTAAGTATTCAAATCAGAAGGGTTCCAAACAGAAATGCTTCTTTCAGAAACTACACTTGGGATTATACAGTAGTCTGAGTGAAAGACTTTTTAAGGAAAAGGGAACAGAAAATTAGTTCTTAAAATGTACATTCTGATCATTTAATAGACTTCTGGCAAGCAAAATATTTAAAAGCAGTATTGGCACGTTTATAAGACCCATGTGTCCAGTTCTTCCTCCTCCAGGGATCAAACTCACTTGGTTTCCTTACCTACAGTGACAGGTTCCTTTTTTCAGCCAGAGCAGACATGGTTCTGTCTTGGTCCTGGTGTGACAAAGCAGCACACCATAGAATCCTGCTTGTCAACCCAAATTTAATGTTAATTTCCATCTGTGCCCAGTGAGATGTGAAGGGTTTTTTTTGTCATCGTTCTGTATGAGGGACTTACCATGAATTTTTTGTGTGGCTGTGTTTTTGCACATCACTGCCACACTCAAGCTTCCCATTTTTTCTGTTGCACACTACAGTAATTTGGTTTCAGACTATCTTTAGTAAATATACTGTACAAGTTGATTTAAAATTTAAAAGTTTTTAATGAGGACTTCGAGGCTTTTGGAGATCAGCAGAGGTCATTTGGAGCACAGGAGGCTTTACCTGATGTACAGTGATGCTGCTCTCTAATAAGTGCTACCTGACTGACAGCAGTGGCCAAAGAGAAACTGAAACTGTTATGTAAGGGTTCAGACTACTGTAGTTATTCTTTTTTTTTGCCTAGCTGTGGCAATGGCAAGTTAATAATGAGTGTACTAAATGACAAGGAACACTGTCATGATTTGTAGTGTTCATCTCTGAACCTTTGAACCCATTTTACCCTGCAGGCCTGCAGCTAAGTTGTTCCTGTGTAAACTACTGTATCTTAGATGCATTTTCTGAATTTCAATTGCCTGTTGCTATACATGTCTGGAATTAGACCAGAGCCCTTGCTGTTGCTGTAGCTGAATGAGAAGAGTCTGCTGGCTACACATGAGTTGTGCACAGGGCAGCACAACTTCTTGAGTCCTGCTGACACTGGAAAATAACTCACATCAAAGAGCTGCAAGTAGGTAGCAAGATGCCTCAGACGGTTCAGCTCTGCTAGACAGACAGCCATGTCCCTAAAAAAGATTAAAAAAAAGATGTAAAGAGTTCATAGTCATACATTATGACTATGAACAAATCCTAATGAGCAGGCTGTCACACTGCCTGGAGCCTTTGGAGTCCCTCAAGTTCTGGGAGTTGCAGTTTTGTTCTCCTCTGCTTGTATGTGCTTGCACAGACTGGGACACAATGTCATTTGTGTTGACATGCATGTGGTACATCACTCCTAATACAAGATTTCTGCTCACTAACATCTAGAACAACTACTTTTAGTACTACAGATATCTTCTCTTAATTGTACATTACTGTTCAGTATCTGATTTTTATAGCACTTCAACATAGCAGCCTTTGTGTCAAAGCAGCTTAGGCAAAAAGACCAAATCTGACTGACTGAAAAATCCTTATTTCTACTCTGTGGGTTTTCTCCTCAGGTTCCTTTGCAACAGCTTCCTGCCTGATCTGTAAATACAAAGTTGATTGTGAAGTTGTTCGAGGAGATATCTTCAATCAGGTAACAAATTTACTTTTAACTCACTCCAGCTTTCTAATAAGTAATTCTCTCTCAAAAAAAAAATCAAAAAAAATCCAAAAGACCACACTGAATTGCTTAAAAGAGTCTACATATCTTTGCATGTATTTCATAAAGGTGCCTATCTGTATTTTAGCATTTACTATTTAAAAGTGAACCCAAACTAAACCCAGTCATGCTCATACTGTGCAGCAACAGGGAGGTACTGAGAAATCAGAACCATCCATGAGTCCACTTTTAATGGTGCCTCTGGGAAAAGCAGAGGTTAAAATGGTAAGTAGAAAACTGACTTGATACCTGGTTGATGTTCATCTGCCCTCACAGTCACACATTCTTAGCTACTGATAATATCAGCTGCTCTTTAACATTATCTACATTAAAAAATCCATCTAAACAGTAGATGATGCCTGGAGAAATTGCTAACTCCAGGTCTGAGCAAGGCAGAGGCTCACATGAGATGTTGGACGTTGCTTTCTAAGACTTCTGAACTCTTCTATGTTCTGAACTCCTCACATCTGGGTGTGAAGTGCCCCAGGGCCAAGGCAGGAGTTTGTTCTGCTGTCAGAACAGATGAACCTTTGGCTCGTGGCACCCTCCTGGCCCTTCTTCCCCTTCTTCTGAAGGAACAAATGGAAAAGGGACTCTCTTTCTGCCTGTTATTTTGATAAATGCTGAGAGTCCACAGCTGCAACTTCAGATGAGAAACATGAAAGGGATGTAAATCTTTCAGGTATTGCATTTGAAATGGAACTTTCAGAAGAGATGCTGGAGTTAAAGAAATGTGAATTTCCTAAGCCTGAAGCTTTGTAACACTGAAATACTGAATGTGAAATCTCACTTACTTTGCCATTAAGAATATCATTTTTGAGAACTTCCTATCTTACAGATGTTTGCTGCTCTTTTACCTTCAAAGCCAGCTGGTTGGAGTTTAGGTTTTCTTCCTTCTAAACAACCTTCTTAAGCAAATTGTCATTTTCTGCTTTGGTTGTTAGCAGTCAGGTCTCCCTTTCCTAACAATAATTTAACAGTTATACATTCATATGCTGAACTCAACTTCTGCCCCAGTGGCTCATCCCTGCTGGTGGTCAGTGATGGAAGCATGGGGAAGTGAAGGAGCCTGGAGCCACACATAATGAGAACTAAGAGGCTTCCTACTCCCAAGATGAGACTGAAGGAGCTTTTTACACCCCATCTCTCAGACCAAAATTACTGTTGCCAGGTATCTCTTTCCAGGCTAGGCCCCTTAGCTGTAATAGTGAATTATTTTCATAATGCAAGATAAATCTGGTTATTAAAAATACAGTTCCATACAACAAGAAATAGAGCTATTGAAAGAAAACATATCCTTCTGCCTTTATGCCTGAGAAAAAATGTTCTGTTTGCCTAATAATGTTCTATTTATGTCTAATTAGTTCTATAGATTATTTTCTATTTGAGATTGTCTGTTTAGAAACTGACCCATGTCTTGCTGCTGCTTTTCATTCTTTTCCCACTTCCAAGCTAACATGCTGGTCCCCTGGAGCACAGTTCCTTCTCTTGGTTGCTGTGCACAACCATCCTTCTGGATGAGAAGCAGCAGCAGCTCTAAATCACACTCAAAACTTCTGAGTCCACCAACTGTCAGTCACTGTCAGAAGTACAGCTTTACTTTGCTTTTGGCTATTTTAGGCAGCTTCAAGAAATAGCAGAAGGTCTCCAACTTTGGAAGAAAAGGCCCAAGAAGTAGAAAACATGCACCAGCTTTTAGATATTCTTAAACCAGTGTAATCTCTACTCACCTCAGTTTTGATACACAGGTACCAGCAGTAGGCAATGAAAAAATCCACTTCTCCTTCATTAGCCACCAGCAGAGGTGGTGGGGTTGTGGGGAGCTGCTTCTGGAGGGACAGGACCCTAGGCAATGGAGTGGCCACCATCTAGTATTAACTTCTTGATATCAATCAGTTCTTAGAATAGATCTTCCCCCTTTCTGAGGATTAGCAGAGAAGCTGGTGAGTAGTGCAGTGTTGAAACACATTTCTGGGCCCCTTGCAGTGTCTCCCATGATTTGGATAGGAACAGCCTTGCTTTAGTTACTGCTTCATAAGTCATTGGACTTCCCATGAGGCAGGATGGAAACAGAATATTACTTGTCTCTCTAAATCAAAAGCTAGAGGTCTTCACATCTTCCTCCTAATACAGAGCAAATTATTTTCTCTCCTTAAGCTTCCAGCTGAAGGTGCAAATGCATCACTGACATTACCAGCAGAGACAGCAGGGTCAAAAGCCTCAGAGGTGGAAGCTGTTTGTGCTCTGAGCTCTTTCCAATAGGGAATGATCCCAGGGAAATGGCTGAGGCTCATTCTGCCCCCCTGCTCCTTTGGGGGAATTCTCAGTGGGCTGCCCATGGCTACTGGATGCTCTATAGCTTCAGTACTTGCTGGTGTGGTTTCCTTTATACCAGCTGCTGGTTCTTGTGCCATACTGCTTCTTACACATCCCTCCAGCAAGGTTTTCTTCAAGGAAGGATTGGATTCTTTGAAGACTTATGATTTTAGGAAAGGTCCTTTAACACTAGAGAAAGGCCTTTTACATTTTCTCATTTGGCAAGCATTGTCTTTTGTCCTCCTGCAGGCATCCATCAACTAGTTCTTTGATGTAAACTAAGAAGTTGTGTATTATTTTGTTCTGCATGTTCTCTGTAGAAGAGGGAGTTGTTCTGCATTTAAATAGCAGTTCTCATACATTTTCTTACTACAGCTTTACATAGCACTGATTTGCTTTTGATGACTACTATAGGATTGCAGATATTTAGCTCCTTAGATTTATTCTGGGGTATTGAATGGGAACTATTTGAAAGAAAAATTGCTCAGTAGTAACTGAAATTGTACGTGCATCACTCACCTTCTTGCTTCTCTTCTCTCTGCCTGTGTGCTAGCCCCCTGCTGAAGTACCACAGTGCTTTCTGTGGTAACACACCTACCTGTCTTCTGGTTAGCAGAGGGGTCAGATCACAGAATGGAAACTGACAGGGAAATCTAAGGCTTTGCTCCAACTAAAATAAGCCAAATAGATTCCTCTTAAATAGAAGTAGTTACTCATCGGTGCCCAGCATGACTTCTGGACTTGGTGGTGTGGTGTAGCTCTGAGTGGTTTCTCCCTTTTGAGTTAAGAGGACCCCTCTCCCCTCCTGCTGCAGTTGTATTGGTGTGCAGTGGTGCAGGCTGGAGTGAGTCCAGCAGACCCACAGAAGGGCTGGAATGAGGAAACATCACTGGAGCTTCCTCCTCCTTTGCCAAAATCAGCCACCGTGAATTGCTAGAAGAGGTTCTGAAGGGAAGGGTGCAGGCCTGCAGAGTAGTAATGAAGTTGTCCTGCTGCAGGTTGTGCCCAGGTGTCCCAGGTGTCCCCCCGAGGAGCCCCTGGCTATCATGAAGCCAGACATTGTGTTCTTTGGGGAGAACCTGCCCGAGCAGTTCCACCGCGCCATGAAGTACGACAAGAACGAAGTGGATCTCCTCATTGTCATTGGCTCTTCACTCAAAGTGAGACCAGTTGCTTTGATTCCAAGTAAGTCACTACTTCTGGGAATGTTTTCTTCACAAGTTTAGGATCAAAACTGAAAGGCTCAGCTAAGGACTCAAAAAGGTGCTTGTGGCCTGGTTCAGGGAAGAAACTGCATTGTGTAGTTTTCCCAGATGAAAGATTGCCCAAATAAAGATGAAATGCACAGTGAGGTAACAAACTGTAAGTGCTTGTTCTGGGCTTTGGGCAAATCTCAAGGTAATGAAATATCTGAAAAACTACTGCTGAAACTTGAATGTCTTCTGAGATTCAATTAATTCCTCTCCCTGCTTGCAATATGTTTGCTGAGTTTACCTGAAAGAGTCAGAAAGGAATCATCTTTTAAAAGATAAATGTAGCATTAAAAGAATCAGATGAAGCACATCAGGTATCTAAGTCAGTACTTAATAATGATCCAAAGTGGGCATTATACAGCATATCACCATTTGGATCCTTACCTTTTACAAGTGATATAGACAAATATCTCTACTAATACATGCTAGAGAAAAATGCCCTTAAGCAAGGCAGAGAACATACCATGAGAGGTGATTTATTTCCCTACTGAGCAGAAGATTTACTGTTACTAAAGAAATCCTCTCAAGGTAAAAAACTTCTTCCTGATATCCAGTCTAATCCTACTCTTCTCTGATTTAAACCCATTCCCCCTCGTCCTTGACCAAGCAGTGCTGTCAGTCAATATCTCTGCATGCTCCTCAGGAAAGCTTTCCTGAAGGCAGGATAGGTTACAGGAGGCACAGCACCTCCCTCTGCTGCTCTGCCATTTGAGCTTTGCTTGTCTTCCCAATCTGGTCAGGTCTGTTGGCAGGTGAAGGAATGAGAAGTCTGAGGAGCCAGGCTTTCTAATGAGACCTCTGCTGAGTGCAGCTCAAGTGACTACCCTTAAATTCTCTTTTCTCTCTGCAGGTTCCATCCCCCATGAAGTGCCTCAGATCTTAATTAATAGGGAGCCTTTGCCTCATCTACACTTCGATGTGGAGCTTCTTGGAGACTGTGATGTTATTATTAATGAATTATGTCAAAGGCTAGGTAGTGAATACACAAAACTTTGCTACAACTCAGTAAAACTTTCAGAAATCACAGAAAAGCCTCCCCGAACGCACAAGGAGCTCGAAATGCACCCCTCTGAGCTACCACCCACCCCTTTAAACATTTCAGAAGACTCTAGTTCACCAGAAAGAATGACTCCTCCAGACACTTTGGTGGTGTCTTCAGAACCCACAGCTGAATGTAAGGTAGAAAACTGTGATCCTGCCTCAGAAACTAAAGGGAGCTGCACAGAGGAAAAGCTTCAGGACACACAGACGTCATCAGCAACACCTGAAAATCCTACTAGTGAACTCATGAACTCTGAAACAATGAAGGAAAATGGATCTAACAATGGAGAAAATAAAGAAAAAAATGAAATATTGAAGAAGTGCTGGGTAAACAGATCTGCAAAAGAACAGATTAGCAAAAGGCTGGATGGTAAGTGTTCATTCCAGTACTCTGCATTTCTTTTTGGCTGACGTGTTTTTCCTGGATGTATTTAAAAGCAGTAAGTTCCCTTGAGGGAATCAGTGCCTTTGGGTGGTTACTTTTGCTCAGAGCAGTGTCTACATAACTCACTGGTGTATTGAAGCCCATAGGAAATGATTTTGTAATTCCTAATAGGTTTTTATAAGCAGTGATTACATACTCCCTAAAAAGATCAGAGTTGAAGAGCCTGAAGGTAGGTATCAAACAATAACTCAGTTCCTGACACTTTCAAATGTATCTGCAGATAAATTAGTTTGACCTTTAGGTGTTCAGAAGCTGGTCACACTAGGTCATCATTGCACATGGCAGCAGAAGTGAAAGATGAAGTGGTGATAGGAGCTGAAAAGCAAATCTCACAGCTGGAGCCAGGCACGTGCTGAAGGAAAGGTTGAGTTTCCAAGGAGGCCTTCCCTGGACAGCCTCTTACCTAGAAAACCTTGTGTGGATGAAGAGCCAGGTACTGAGTAACAACCTGCCAGAGTAAAGGCTGCCTTTGAACTTTGCCCAGTTCTCTGTGCAGAGGGCTGCAGTTCTGTTACAAGTAGTGGGAATCTAGGTGTGAATGCACACACCAGTGCACAAAGCTGCTGCATGTTAAAGGCTGAATGCTCATCTGTGTTGGAGGGAAGGAGAAGGAATGCTGAGCTTTCCAGGGAAGCTTCCTAATAAATACTCTGCTATTGGGATCAATGCATTTCTACCATCACCCCCTTAGTCAGGGCAGTTTCCCTGCTGCCAACACCCAGCTGCAGGTACCTCCTAACCAGAAGGCTGCAAGGTCTTGTACGAATCACTTCCTTTAGCCTTTTACTGACCTGTGCCATTCTTTTTCAGGTACTCAGTATCTGTTTTTGCCACCAAATCGCTATATTTTCCATGGTGCTGAGGTGTACTCAGACTCTGAGGATGATCTCCTATCTTCTAGCTCTTGTGGGAGTAGTAGTGAAAGTGGTTCGTGTCGTAGCCAGAGCTTAGATGTGGAGGATGAGAGCGAGATGGAGGAGTTTTACAATGGCATAGAGGATGAGGATGCTCCCGAGAGGGAAGAGGAACCTGCATTTGGGGAAGATGGAACTGAACAAGAAGACCTGGCAGCTGATGAGTCAGGGTACACAAATGAAGCTGCAGGAGCTGAGCATCCAAGCAACAAGTTGTAAAGTGATCACTGACTGGTTACAGGAACTTTCCACCAGCATTAGGAGCTTTGGCATGTCAGAATGAATGTTTATGTCTGAATTTAGAGCAACAAAAACATAAGGACGTAGTGTTTATAAATAACTAAAACAGATTTTCATGCTTAGTTTTTTACCTTTTTCAATAAAATTCTATTACTGCTCACTCAACACTAACTCTTTTTTTTTTTAAGGTACTAGGAATATCTAAACAATTGTCACTATATTCACTTTTAAGTTCATCTGTCTGATCAGGCATCCATGTGTATAATACATATTTTTGCTTACTGAATTTCAGCTTACATTATTTTTAAACAGTTTTGAAAAAGCCATTGGAATGTTAAACTAATATAAAGGGAACAGCTAATTTAGACCAAAGAATGGTATTTTCACACCTCCTGCTTTCTAACAAGTTTGATTTATTTAAAACCTTCTTATGCTTCTGCTAAACCTTTCATTCTCACCTAGTCTGTCATTAAACACTGGCATTTTCTAAGACCTACTGTGGCAGCTAATTTTTTGCTTTACCAGTTCTTTTGTATGCTTGAGACATACTGAAATGTGACTAGCTAGATACATGGAAACAAGACAGTGAGCACCTGAGCAAGCAGATGGTTTTGAGACTGATCAGAAGTGCTGTGAAAATGCTGAGATGAAAGCTGAACACTTCCTGTGGACATGAAGCAGCCTTGCCATTGGCTCCTGAGCCATTCCAGTACTGGCACTGGAAGCACTGGATCCCTCAGCAGCAGCTTTTCCACGCTACACAGAAGCCAAGCCTAGTGCAGCTTGCACTACAGCCAGCACCTGCTGACCTGCCAGGGCTCCACTGTGGAAGCTGGGCCAAGTTTGGAGTTTCCACTAGCGTGTGAGAAGGAGAAAAACCAACCAACACCCCCCCTCTTCCTTGATACTGATGCCACAAGATCAGGAGAAGCAATCCAAGCACCTCTGCTTACCCTGCTGAGTGGACAAAATTCAGATCAACGCCCCTGGAGGTCAGGGCTGGAACCAGGAAAGTATTTCCCCACCTGCTGGCCCCTCCTTGCAAACTTACAGGCAAAGCAGCTGCTCTGCTGATCCCCTTGTAAATATTGGAGTGCTAGGCTGCCTTAAAGCTGGATGGTGAGTTTCCCAGTGCAGAGTTTCCAAGCCTTTAGAACTATTTGGTCAAATTGCACAGTGCAGCAGTAAGTGAAACAGCCTTTTTCTAGAAACCACTTTTTCAACATTGGCCCCAATGAACTCTGCGATGTAGATTATTCATATACTTTGCTTTAATATTTATTACATTTTGGAAGATGTATAGTAGCTGTTCTTTGAGTATAAAGACACATCAGTTAAGAAATATTTCAGAACAGCCTCCTGTATTCATCAGAGAACGTTGGCATGTTGTCTCATTGTCCAAATTTAATACAGCTCTTATTTGGCTACACTAAAGAATGCAATATGTTTAGTTTTCACTTGCATGTCACTGTATTAGTTTGTGCTATAGGAGATATTTTAAATTGAAATACTTTGTTTTAAATTATTTTTACAGTGAGGATTGTTTTCTGCTCTTTTATATTGTATATAGTGTCTTTTATGTAATCTACTGGCATATGTTTTGTAGAAGACTGTTTAAAATGACTGGCTATCTTCCTGCAACTTTTGAAATACAAAACCAGTGTTTTATATTCGTACACTCTGTCCTAAAGTCTATTAAAATTGTCATTTGATTTCTGGCTTCTGGTAATTTCTAGTGAGATCTTAAAACCTTAACAAAAGATGTCTTTTGACTTACCCTGTCAAGTCAAGGTACATCCCAGGTAGGGTGTGAAGCTTTTTTCATCAGCCTCCAGGCAAGAGAAGCAGCAATCCTGAGCAAAGCTGCTCTGCACTCTGTGAAGTGGCCTCCTACAGCACTCTTCTTCCAGACCCCACCTGAACTGAAGTGCATTTGCTGAACAAGAGCATTTAGTTTTTGCTGCTGTTCCAGTACCCTACAGCTCTGCTGCCCTGTCTCCACCCAGCCCAGAGCTCCCTTGGATGGCTGGCACTTGCTGCTTCCACCCTAACCCTCAAGAATTAGGATTCTCCTAGTCCAGGAGAAGCTTCCTGCAAGGAACACAGGAGTTAGGGGCATGTTTTGGCATCTTGTATTTCAGTTGTTTGTCTCCCAGGGGGTCATCTGCCAGGCCAAGGCTGCTTTTCCCTCCAGGGCTGGTCTCACTGCTGCAGAGAGCCCTGGCTGTGTCAGTCTCTGTTTTGTCCTGTGCTGACCCCCACACCCTGCAAAGATCCACTTCTGGCAGCCCACCAGGGCTCAGTGTCAGTGGTTTTCCACCATTAACACCTGACTTGTGATGACTCCACTGCACTTCTAAACCACCATCCCTCAAATATAAATTACATTGGCATCAGGAAAAAAAAGAAGTTTATAAAACTTGCATACTTGAGACATGGAATTAAGTATTTGAAATAAGATTTTTTTACACTGATAATGTTTTCCTATCAATTGCTTATTGCTCTGGAAGGACTGGAACACATTCTTCCTCTAGAATGAGACAGCTGCACACAAACAGGTTCTGCTTTTTGTTGACTTTTATCTTTGCCAATACTATTAGAACAGAAGAGGCACTCCAATCACCACGACACTCTATCATGTGTCACTTCATTCCTCACACACTGTTATTTCCCTGTAGTGAAGCTGTCATCTTTAAAAACCATTTTAAACCACCATAAGGCAAATAATGGGGATGAAACATTTACTTCCACAGCTCTTTGTTATCCCTAAGTGAGAATCACAAGAAAAGTTATTCAGCATCTTACATGAAATCCTCCTGGAAGCACAGAAGGGCATGTTCACTTCCAGCTGTAACTTCTACAATCTCAAAAAGGGAGAGAACTATTTTTTCTCATAATTTGCATTACTACTAGAAGTTTCTTAATCATCTTAGTATTTATATTAACTAGACACACTGAAAAAAGCAAAGCATTTGTTTACCAAGATGGTGCCATTCCCCAGCCCCTTTCAGCCTATTTTAATACCTCAGGCACAATAATCCCCTTGCAAAAGCATTTCAAGTGATGTAAAATAAATCCATATTTCAACATCACTCACTCTCTATTGGTCTATTTTGAATCCAGTACATTTTAGGGTTTGGTTATGGAAAACACCTGATGTTTTAAATGCATGATTACATCCAAGTGTTAAACACCCAATGGGGAAGGGCCATAAGAGCACATTTGAATGAAACAAACATTCATAATCAGTCTGACAAACTGGGAAAGGTTTAAGAAAACAGATGAGGCAGCTCAGTACCTCAAATTCAACATCTGTGCTTAAATAACCAAACCAGAATAGTCAAATCTAAAGGCAGTTGTACTTATTTGCATGATAAACTTACCTACAGAGTGACTGGAGAATAAAATCCAGTTGAAAAAGTAGACTTTCAGGCTAAGACAACTGGCCATTTCTATATAACAGCTCTAACTGATCCAGAATGGCCACAGAGTCCTAACAGTGCCCTGGCAACATACCAGCACTCTTTGATCAATTGGAGAGGACACAGCAGCTGCTAGGACTCAGGAGAAGTGCTAACATTTGTAATGGTGGGTGAAGGGAAAAGAATTCTATTCACTCCCTCAACATAGGAACCAAGGAGCATTCAGCTGAAGCTGCAGAAAAACAGAAGCAATGAAGTGAAACCTTGGCACACAACCCATGGAACAACCTGCCAGAGGACACTGTGGGAGCTCCAAGTGGATTCAGGTGGGATAGGCCTACTGAAGCTCCTAGAGAAAGATTCAAAGGGAAAAAGAGTGTTTTCCTTTCATATGCTCCCCTGTAAGCTACAGGTGGAGACAACTGGTAGCTCAGGTTAACCCAGTGCAGCAGTTCTCCACAGAAGCACCATGAGAGCTGTCCTACAACTGTCTAGGCTGGACCTTTTAAACACCAGGCACAACAAATGCCTGTAAATCCCCCTTCAAATGTATATTCATCCTGCCCTGGGGAGGGTGGAAATAGATATGTAACTGCAGCTCTTCAAAGGACTCCGGTTCAACCTTAAGAGACAAACCCAAGTGCTCCATGACTACAGGACTTTACTCTGACTCTGCAAGCCCCACTTCCATACCCTGTCACAGCCCGGCCTCTCCCAGAGCATCCCCTGCCTCAGCATCACCTCTGCCCCAGCATCACCCTGCCCGAGCCACTGACAAAACCAACTCCTACAAACTGCAAATTCATTCATCGATTGTAGACATTCCTGGGAAGCTTTTACAAGCCGCAAAGAAACGCAATTCTTAAGTCCTTCAAGTCAACATCCACACGCCTTTCAGCGGGCTTTTCTGGTTTGCTCGCGGGTTTTTGCAACTCCATTCAACTACGATTCGCAACCGGCAAAGCGCTGCTCAGCCGAGGACCGGCGGCGCCCGTCCACAGGCAGCCCCGGGGGTCCCGGCGGAGCGGGTCACACTTACCGCATCCCAAGGGCCGGGCTGCAGCCCCGCTGAGCGCCTCCGCACCGGCGGCCGTTGGCGGGAC
>JANHGL010017602.1:0-23933 GCA_024611195.1 Ceyx melanurus | reverse complement strand
GGGGCCTCCACCACCTCCCTGGGCACCCTGTGCCAGTGGCCACCACTCTGCTGGGAAAGAACTTCTGCCTCAGTTCTAATCTGATTTTCTAAATCCTAAATATTTTAAGTTAGAAGAAAATGAATGACTCCAGATCACAACCTACCTTATCAGAGAACCAGATCAGCCTGGACTCTTCATAATACCTGAACATTCCATATTTGGGATCTAGCAACTCCCTCATGATGAGCAAAAAGAATTCCTTACGAACACCTCCAGCATCAACAGCTTCTTCTCCTACGAAAATAACCTGCAACACACAGCTCAGTCAGCACTGAATTCCCAATGGACTGTGACACAAGATTTGTCAAAATACAGTCTCAAATGAATTGCTCTTCAGGGAAAGCCCCTTTGAGCAGCACATCATGAGAATACCTTGAGTGGCTTCTTGTAGTCCACATTCTTGGTTTTCCTTAGGACTTCCACAGCATCCCCTACAATATTGTCTCTCCGTACCATGAGTATCAGGCAGGGATTGACAGATTCAAACACTGGCAGGAAGAGAGAAGACAAATTCTGCCTGTGAGCCTGATCAACAGCCATCTGGAAAACAAAACCAAAGGGCAAGTGTCAGTAGGTAGCATGAGGTTCCTGTCAACACGAAATGTCCATCAGACTTGTCTTTAAAAGCACAGCAGATATGAATGGGAATAGCTGTTGTGAGAGCTACTGGATTTGCCCTGTCTTCTTCATACTCCTTTTATTTCAGGAAAATATTTCATCTCAAGCAACACTTTTCTTTTATCCATCAGCCTCATCTCCTGTAATGTTCAGGGAAGTCTTAGAACACCATTTTTGACATTCCAGTCAAAATGCTTTGGATAACAAAAGGAAGCAAAAAAAAAACCCCTGCATTTCATCTATTGAAGAGCAAGCTGTTTAATAGAAATCTGGCATGAAAACATCCATTAAAATCTAATTCATAGACTGAAAAGCCATTTGTTCATCTACTCTATTTGCACTGTGATTTCTGCATTACAGTTGTTCAAAACTAAAACACTGTGGCAAATGTTCTCAACGTGGCACAGATCTCTTTTGAGTTTGTGTTTAAATACCATCCAAAATTGTTAATACAAACACTCAGTGTGAATGTTTCCCCAATGCTCCTACTGACTGTGTGTATGTGTGTGTACTTTCAAAGGCATATTAAATTATTCCATTATGAACTACAAAAGCAAGCTAGTATTTTTCTACAGCAAACTCAACATTAAACACTGAGACTCTTACCTGCATCTGTATGACTGCATCTGTTTGAAGTAGAGTTGTCTTTGCCTGGGCATCAAATACAAATGGGTATGTGCAAATTGTAACAGGAATATCTGTTAACTGGAATGAAAAGACCCATGTCATATCTGCTGATTTTAAAACTACAGTCATGGTTAAAGAAGCCATTGCAATAACATTTAATGCATTTATTTTATTGAAAATAGAAATTGTTATTCATTGTCAATGCAGGACCAAAGCATCTTAGGAAAATTAAGTAGATTTTCAACTGTTTAGTACTTCAGCACAAAAAAGCAAGCAACCAACCAAAAACCCAAACCAAAACACAAACAAACACCATTCTCACCTAGTACATTTTCATTTCAGACCTTTTATTACAAATTGTGGATATTAAAGCCCTTGTTTTCAAATGCTGCTCTGAATTTGCAATACAAAGAATTACATCTTTTTGCCTCACAAAAAGCTTTTGATTACAGCCATATTAACTCAAAGCTTTGCTTCCAAGAGAACACACCAGACAGCCCTTGACACTCATATTGCTGACTTCCTTACATTCTGCAAAAGAAATCAAATTGCAACTGATCTTACCTCAGTTAATCCATGGTTGACATCCTATGACAGCATTTGCACAAAGGTAGCAACAATTAAGATGAAAAAGCAGCATTAGTGTCTGCATTAATTATTCATCTCTGATGTAGAATTAAATACTTATCTACAGCTTCCCACCCATGAGAAAGTTTAATGAGAAATAAATAAAAACCATAAACATGATAATCTATCAAGTGCAACCATGCCTTTCAACACCCTATAGATCAGTCTCTGCAGAAAGGACCATTCAAGTATGGTGGCTTTTTGGATGAAAAAAAATAACATTTTAAATGCCATTTATTAGTGTAGGGAACTAGACATTGGCTTTAACCTATGTATTTTCATTCTCAAATGTAGCATGTAAACTTAAATGCAGAAGTTTTTAAGAAGTAAGCATTAAAACCATACAAAAGAACTCCATCACTTTATCACAAAGTCTCAAGCATCATTTGGGTCAATGACTCCTGAAATTTGAGCCAGATCTATACATATGGCTGGGACTGTGGAGAACAAGCCAGAAAAGCTTTACTAAGAAAATAAGTTCTGTCTGGGGCTATATTTCCCTCATTAACCTTCACTGAAAGCTGAGTGAGTTTCCACCCAGCAGGCAGAAAATGGAAAATAAAAGGTAATGACCAAGCAATACATTTTGTGTGTTAAAAAATACATTTAATGTGACTATATAGGAGACTCAGAAGTCAGATAGACTCATCCATGGCTCACAAAGTAATGGCCAGAATACTTCGCTTTCTCTCTGTATCCCCGATTCCTACAGGAAAAACCAGACTTGAGTATCCCATTTGTCACAGGCAGATTTATGCCATTTTGTACTCCTACCATACCTACAATTATTTACTCCTCATTAAAAAGTTTTTCCTCAACACCTTTAAGCCATATCTCAATAATACCTCTTCAAATCAGTTCATCATTCAGTACCTGATGCATGCATGACAGAATAATGATGATGAATGGGAATTCCAGTATCTAGTGTTTCCTCAGTAACAACCTACTGCTCAATCTTATGATTTAATTAACAGAAAGCTTAAGATGTTCATGACAAAGCAATTTTCCAGCTCTCATTTTCCCATATTCATTATTTTATTTTCCAGTCAGGACATATGCAACTTGAGTTTGTTTGCAACTATGCTTTAAATGGATGTAAAGGTTTAAAATTTAAAATAAAAATTAAATGAAATTTAAATTAAATAAAAAAAACCAAACAAACTTTTAAATTCCAGCACTTCTGTATCCCTCACTGGTAAATAAACCCTTCTCTGTTCCACAACCTGTCCCTAATTGCAAGGGCTTATCCCTAGCTTCTACATCTCACATACCCCTGCTCTTTGCTACCAGCACCAGCCTACATCACACACTGGTGATGTTTTCAGACAAGCTTGGCTGAAACAACTGGCTGTCATGACTGCCAGTCCTGACTCATCATCTCTTTATGCTCCCCAGTCTCCCTGCTGTTGTTATTTTACGCTGCACTTCTAATTCATTCATAGATCACCTCATTTGCTTTGTATTCATAAAATACAGCAAAAATAGGTCTCCCGTGTTCAGGATGTTCCAGCTACTGCTGCAAAAAATTTCAATTTAGGTGGCTATAGAAAGCATATGAACACACTCAATATTCCTTCAAAGCCATGGCAAAGACCTGTGCAGCAAAATGCTCCCTGACTCACTAATTCTCTGCACAGTCATTCATTTCCTCCCACTTACCACTCTGCTGTTCACAGACACAGGAATTCATTATCTCAGTCCTCGTTGTCATACACAGTAGAAAACTATATTAGTTATCTGTCCCCTGTAACTCCCTGTGGTGCTTCTAGACTTCCCAAGACAGTTTCAGCATTCTCCTTGGCTGCATTTGTGTAGCAATTCAGGATATTCCAGATCTTTTCCTATCAGGAAATATCACTTTCCTAACTTAACTAACATAGCAAGTCTCAAAAAATCATTTAGAGTGCTGTCACTTGACACATTAAAATGCTGAACTGGGTCAGTCCTAAGGATGCTATCCTACAAGCAGCACACCTACCAACAATTCTTCCTTAGCAAATACCTGTCTGTGTGGATATTTTTAGAATATAAATGTGTCCATAAGCTGGGGAAGGGTCTAGAGCACAAGTCTTGTGAAAAGTGGCTGAGGGACCTGGATGTACTGAGCCTGGAGAAAAGGATGCTCAGGGGAGACCTCCTCACTCTTGTCAGCTCCCTGACAGGTAGCTGGAGCCAGGTAGGGTTGGGCTCTTCTCCCAGAGAACAAGCAATACAAGAGGGAAGCAGCCTCAGGTTGTGTCAGGGCGGGTATAGTTGGAGATTAGGGAAAACTTCTTCCCCAGAAATGTTGTCAAAGCTTGGCCCAGGCTGCCCAGGGCAGTGGAGTCCCCATCCCTGGAGGGATTTCAAAGCCATGGAGATGTGGTGTTGGGTTAGTGGTGACCTAGCAGTGCTGGGTTCATGGTTGGACTTGAGGTGTCTTCCAACCAGAACAATTCTAGGGTATTAAGAGAATCTATGGGCTTCTCTAAAGGGGAAAAAACCCACCAAAAAAACCCCAACCAACCAAATAAAAACCAACACAACTTACCATTCCAAACACCTGCTGCTGGACCCAGTTGACATAGTCATTTCTGATATCTATCAGGTCTTGTATCTCATGGATGTAGAACCTGTCATACTGGATGACCTGTCCTCTTTCATTTACCTAAAGAAGTGCAATTAATTTTTTTCATTAGCACTTTGCAGAACAGCTTTCAAAAGGGCATTTTCCATGTTTTACAAGCACTTGGTATGTCAGCCACAGACACTCAGCTACTAAAAGTAAAACCCTAGAAAAAGAACAGTGTCTACAAGAATGCAAAATACATGTTAAATGTGTTGTACTCTAAAGCCATGGATACATGGATGAAGCAAAATCCCATCAAAGATGCAAAGAAAAATAAGATTAACTGAGCATACAGTGTTGCACAATGCAGTGCTGCCACTTGGAAACATCATGAGATCTCACAGGAACAGTGAATAAATAACATCTTCATGTACACAATGCAACAATTATTTGCTCCTGTATTTGTAAAAGTTTAAAAACTATTATTGAAGAGCTCTATTTGTAATTACAGTATGAATACTGTAATTACCTGTGTCCAGAGGAATAATTTCTACATAACATTAAGCTTACAGAAGAGAGACATGGAAAAGTAACCTGATAAAAAGGTTATGATAAAACTACTCCAATATAAAGAATGAGGCAGCAGGGTAGGTAGAAATGTAATTATATTTTGACAATTTAGCTACGTGCTAGTCAAACTTAGGTTTACCAAAAAGAAGCCTAAAGCAAACACCCCCTTCCCAAGCAAACTAACAAATGAACAACAAAAAAAACACAAAAAAACAAAACCCCAAACCAAACACAAAAACCCCAAACACCAAGGAACTTAAGAGAGCCAGCTTCCCCTGTCCAGACTTCCAGCTCCTGCAAGCCTGAGCAGTGACACAAATGCTACAGGCAGCAAAATAATCATTTACTGTATACCAACAGCATTCCAGGAAGAAATCTCTAAGGACATCTTGTACTTCTAACAGAAGACAGTTATTAAACAATATTACTCTCAGCCTTAATTTGATGGTTTCCATCGAGTAACAAGAAATTGAGCCCAGCATACCAATTCCAACTTGCAAAGCAGAAATCTCCACTGTTTCTGACAGCCTGGAGAGGAGGGCTCTTAGATACAGCACATGAAGGTCCAGTTTAGCCAGCAGAGCCCATTTTGTTAGATTGTACACATGACCAGCAATTAAAAGAGTGCCTAAAATCTTTTTAGCATATGGACACAAAATGCCATAGGACCAGAAAAAACTACATGGGAGGGGAAGAACTAGGGGGTGGGAGAGGAAATTGTAGCAGTCTGTGATGTGCACAGTCTGGTCACTCCAAATCATTTGGACTATTTTTGTTAGAAGTTCATAAATTCATACATGAAATTACAATACTAACAAATTGAATAAATGAATCAGAAACTAGGTGCTCATCTTGGTAAAACTGGGCAGCTCCTCCTTGTTCAAAATACAGTTTGCTCTGATCTTCCACTTGGGATCTTATTTGCACCATTTGCAATTCTTTCCAACATGTCCTCACAGATGCAACTGACTGGGTCAGTCTGTGTTCCAAAGATAACAGGTAATCCTATCACCATGTCAGGTTGGAATCCAGAATTCCAATGGTTCCTAAGTCCAGGTGGAAAAACTAAAAATATTTCTGTAGATCCAAGTATTTAAAACTCTTTAGAAACTCCTTTTAACAACTACAAAGCACACAGATGCTGCCAAAAACAGAGAAGTAATTGGTTAACTGATGTAAACATACCCTGTGCAGTATTTCCAGAACTCTGAAAGCTGTGTGGAGAAAATTGGTGAGTATTCTTCTTTCAGAAGCTGGAACACCCATCTTGCACAACTTCAAAAGGTGGACTACAACATCCTTGTAGAGTTCCACTATCTTGAGGAACAGTGGAGGTTCAAGTACAGACCACCAGTTTTCTGTCAACACAGGGGGAACACAAACTTAGTACTTGCCACTAGAACATTGTTACCCTGTCCTTTTAACTAAAAAACACATATTGCTAGAATGTGTAGCTGTTAGCTACCAGACTCTCAACAAAGAAAACCAAGATTAAAAAAGCAAGATGTTAACAGCAAACTACTCATTGTAAATAATGAAGCCTCTGCTCAGGTGATCTGTTGTTAACACACTGACTCAGTGTGGCAGTTCAGCCCCAGTACTTCATGACAGTTGCTTCATGATAGCATCATGAAGTCAGATTTGACAAGAAAACTGATGAAGAAAACAGGCCTGAGAGCAATGGAAAGTGATGGAAAAACATCTGCAGTTCAAAGACATCATCAGTTTGCTTTTCTCTACAGCAGACAAGTTCTTTGTTCTCACCAAAATTTACTGAATGACAGAAGAAATGGGTTACACAGCAAAAAAAAGTGAGGAAGGAGAAAGCATCCTCAAAGACACCAATTAACATAGAAATATTCTGAAACTTCAGTTCTTTAAGCTGAATTTCAGGTGACAGGAGTCACAGTAAGAAGGTCTAAGAAAGCAGAGGTGAAAAAAAAGAGCTGTTCTCAGCTGCATGTTTGAAGACCCCATCCTGGGATCAGTGAGAAAACATGAAGTGCTCAGAAGAAACAAAATAGGTGTTGCAGTCAAAGCAAAGCCAATTTAACATCTGTTAAAATTAATTTAACAATGTGTAAATTGCTTAGTGCTTGTTAGCTGTATGACCACAGCATTTTCACTTGACAGTGTGAAGACAAGCATCAAACACACTGAACTGTAGTTTAATTCCTCCCAAATGGAATCAGTCCAAGAATAACAATAAGCAGGTTGTTTCTGAGACCACATCTGCACTGATGGAACTTCAATTGAAAATGTAGAGGAGATCCTTAGTTTTAACAGTAAAGAATTCAGTTTCTTACCAAGAACTTTCAGAGGAGCTTTTTCTAGGTTCAGAACAGCTGTTCCAAAAGGAATAGCTAAGGTTGTGAAATTGTTTGCATCACTCATCAGTGGGCATTCTGGGAGAGTGAGATACAGCCTCAAAGCTTCAACATCTGGTAAGGAGCTGGTCAATTTGGGAATAAGGTTCTTTTCCAAACTAGCTGCCACCTACAGCACATCATAAAATTCTGTTTATTTTAATGCAATTGTGAATTTAAACAAATGCCCACCTAGATAAAAAAGAAATAATAAAATAAAATTGAAAACAATCATTAAGATTTTAGACCACTATACATATAGAAAAGACAGCACATGAAATATTAAAATACAGCACACTGATGTGTTATCTAATTGTTACAACACAGTTTTATGTATTTACAGTTGCTTATTGAATAAACAAGTTATTAAAAGGCTCAGAGCAAGCATAAAAATACTATTTCTGGCTAGGTGTAACACAGAAAGATAATCCCAAACACAGAGAAACTATGCAGCACAAACCTGTTGTGATATATGAGCATGCTCAGGCTGTATAAGTTTGTGAAATAGTAGTCTAGCAGCATTCATATCAACCCCTGAGAATCTAGCACTGGTTTTGTAATGATCATCATTGCTGCAGACAAAAAAAAAAAAAAGAAAAATAATGAATCCTGTGTTCACAACAACTCTAGCAGCACACAGCTGACTAACCATATGGCAGTAAAGAAGGTAAAGGTTAAACTCTGGCTGAAAGAGTAACAGTAAGGTGAGGAAATAATGGGAATGTGTTACAGCTGAAACAAGAGACACTAGGAAGGTAACCACCATTAATTTTTCTCACAGGAATATTTGTTTAAAAGCCTGACCACTTACCTCAAAGCCAAAAAACTCCCATTCAGGCATCCAGCTGAGGAGAATGTTCCATCAATTTCACTGAAATTGTTGATATGAAACAGGTTACATGTATTTTCTCATCCTTTTGCTAATTTGCATTTACAATAACAAAAAAAACCAACCAAAAAAAACCAAACCCACCAAACAAAACCAACGCCAAACAACTAACACTAGATAAAACTTCCATTCCAGAATCTCTGCTTAAGAAAGCTCCAATCAAAACAAGTCTTGCATTTTGTTTTTAATTTCTATGCATCCTCCTTTAATAACCTTTCACTTGCTCTCATATTCCTTTACATTTGCTGTTATTTTTCCATGTACAACTCATCTTGAATAGTCACCTAAACTGTGACACTGATGACCAAATAAAAGATCTAAACTACTTGATAATCATGCCAATGACAGCATAGCAAAAGCTCTGCACCTCAGAATCAGCAATCAAAAATAGCTTAGCTATGTACACACAAAACCCTGCTAATATCCAATTCACATGTAAAACCAGGAAAGACAGAGTCTTTGTCCAGCCATCACTTACTTTGCTATCTCTACAGGAAGTCTTCCACATGGGAAACTCAGCAATCTTTGAATAAAGGTTTCATTCACAGTCCAGATCTGCTTCAAAAAGTCAGGATACCTAAAATCATCTGGTGGCACCATGTTCTAGATTTTCAAGAAAGCATAAAGAATCAGGCACAAAAAAGTGATTTCCAGAAAAATCAATTCTGTGGTTGAGCTCTTGATCTCTTCATTGATTGACAATTTGCCTACCCAGACTAGTACTGTGAAATAAGCCCAGGGATAATTTACTGTATTCTAGTTCTGCATTCACTATGACAGCAGAGCATACACTCAAATATATAGAGTGTGTCACATCACAGTTAATTAATGGTAAACTCCCTACAAATGCAGGATATTTCTGTATGAAAACACTAAACAAGCTTTAGAAGAGCAGCAAACATCTCCCTAGTCACTGAGAGCCATGTGGCTCACTGCCAGGCTGTGAGCACACAGAAAAGGAGACTTTCCATTTCTTGGACAGCTGCCCTCCCACCCCACTTCCAGACTCCTCTGACAGGGAATCCCCTTCCTCCAAACATTCACTGCATCACCAGATGAGCTGCATTTCCATGTGCTGCTCACACCAAATGGATTCCAGCAAGAGTCTAGGAGTAAAGGAGCAAAATCAAGCCCCCTGTTTGGAGTAGGAGCACTGGTTCAAAAAGAGATGGCAAAGTGTCATGAACTTGGGGAATTGAGCTGCCCAAAACCAGACTTGGGAAAACAAACAGGTTTTGGCTGAGATCCCTTCACTGGCAAGGACACACAAATCCCAGGAGTACAGTGCTCACATAACTTTGGAAGAGTTCAGTACAAATTACCAAACTAAAGAGTACTAAAAGGGAGACTTTTGCAGCACCAAAGTTCATCTATTGCTAACACTTTTTGTACAGAGCAAGGCACAATAACTGCATTCATACAGCCTCCACTTCACCTCAATTAGTCACAATCTACCTCAGTAATTACAACAATTGCAAACGAGAGAGTTTGGAAGAAAGTTTTAATAGAGAAGTTTTGAGGCTGTATTCTCAGTACTTTTTTTTCTAGTCTACATCTGCTAAACAAGCTTCTCTCCAATACAGCAATACTTACCACAATTCAATCAGATTAATTAAAATATTGCTGATTCTGTACACTCAGAACAGGCTGTGGCAGCAAAGGGTTGCTGCAAGCTTGACCTGTACTTCATTTTTCTTGACAACAAACATGTTTGCCACTAAAATCTCTTTTTCCTTCATGTCCAAATTAGTTTCCACCCCACCTACTCAACTGCTGATGCTTGATTAATCTCTTCTGGTCTACTATCGGCTGGGCACTCCTGGTAAAATTCCCATCTATCTTAATCTTATTTTTTCCCTCTCAACTTGTCCTCTAATAGCATTTCCTTTGCCATACTCCCAGTGTTGCCATTTTTCCTGCCAAGTCCTTCTAGACCTCCTTTCTGTGCTAGAATTTAAACAGATCAATTCTTGTCCTTTAAAAACTTCAGATATTTATGCTAGTCTTGAAACTTATGTACCAACCTACATCACTGCCTGTAATTTGTAGCTCCCTTTGTTTCTTCATCATCACAGTTTGCTAAAATGGCTACAGAGCAGAAGACAGCTAAGGTGAAGTCAGTAGTTACTGAGGAGGACTGGGCAGAGGTGAAGAGCTCAAATAATCCATCACTTTTTCCTTTTGGAAGGAAAGATGCCTGCATTTGTCACTCAGGAAAAAAGTGTATGCCTCCACACTGCTTTAACAAGCTTCTCAACACAGTAACATACCTTTAATATAAAGAGCTTTGAAACAAAAATTGAACTTTGTTAGACTTTTGAACCAAAGTATATTGAATTTGTTACCTGTGGATAAAAGTAGTGCGCAAAACTTTGGTCCCCACCAGAAAATATCCTCTTTACACAGTAATACTCCTCACTGTCTGCAACAGGAATAAGAGAGACAACTGTGAAAATAGGAATTTGAGAAATAATTAAGACACTGCTATCAACACTCATTTAGCAAAAGCCTCCTTTGACAGGTAACCTTGCTGAAGCAGGTCTTTGCAATAAAAGTTAAGACCACCTTGAACTGTTTAGGCTAACAGCTCAAAGTTTTAGCTCCAGTGCTAATAAATGACCTAACCTGACAGCACAAACGCACATTTCCTACAGCAGAAATGGACTACAGAGCACAAAGAAAACAAATTGGAAGAAAATTATGATAGCCCATCATCTCAAGATTTGTAAGACACTATAAAAGACTGGGAATCCAAGAAGTAAATATGCCAGAGGTTGCTTACCTGTGGTCATTGGGCACTGAGTACTATAAGGAAGCCAATTTCCTTTGACTGTGAAGGGACTTTTCCTGTTGCTGGTTGTTCCTGTACCTAATTGCCCATTACCTCCGAGTCCAAAAGAATAAATTCTTCCAGAAGAAGGAACAAATGCAGTAGTGTGCTGCCTAGGGCAAACAAAATTCAATAACAAAAACCTAAGCATTATAATGTGCTTTGTGCAAGCCAGCCTAAGAATTGTGTTAAACAGTATGTTAAAGGTCCTGTAAGTATCAAACACTCTGCTTTTCTCTTGGCACTGCCCTGCCACTGGCAATACTCCACTCACACTCCAACAGGCACTAATCCACTGCCATGGAAAAGGTCACAGAACTGAGATGCCAGGTTCTGCCTTGACCCCTTGCTTAGCCACAGTCTGACCTTTAGAGATATCTCTAGACATTAAGAAATTTAAGTTTCAATTGCACTGGTTGCACCTCCTTTCCTCTCCCATCCTTCTCAACTCTAGATGTCCTCTCTCCTACCATGAGCCTGGGAAGAACTAGTACTGAATGTAGGTAAGCTATTAAAAGGGAATGGGTCCATGGAATTTCAACCAACCTGCTAGAAAGGTGGGCTTACAAGGAATGCAATTCCTTGGACAAAAGCATTTCCATGTGTGCTGGGAATTTTTCCAAATTCTTGGGTGCTATTTTGATATATGCAATAAAACCTCATGAGGAACTGAAGTGCCAGACAGTACAGAAAAACATCTTGTGTTTCCCAATTTTACACTGCTCCTCTGCAATGCCCATGGACCTCCCCACACAGACTTGCTGTTTAATAGGCAATGATAAAGTGACAGCAATAAACACCATCACATTCCATTAGCTTTCAGTTCAGAAAATCAGAGCCTCTCACAGTGTAACCTCCTTTAGATCTCCTACTGAATGGTTTTCAAAATCCAGTAAAGTCTCTAAATGTCTTTAAGAGACCATCTTGTCTTCCCTAACCACAAAGTAGAAGGACAAAAAACAAATGAGCTTTTAATACATATGAAGTTTCATACAAAATAAATTATAAGATAGTGCTAGCAGAGAATAGACCTTACCTGCCACAAGTGATCTGGGTGACAACACTTCCCATAAGTTCAAAAACTTTCCTTGGGTTTATCTCATGGCTGGTAGAGTTATGACCCAACTGACCATAGCCTCCAGCTCCAAATGTAAAAACCCCACCTTCCTAAACAAATAAATTATTTGCATTAAAACAGCAGCATCTCTCAGAACAAGAAACAACAGAAATGGGGATTTAAGGAATCTCCTTGTCTGATGATTTTGGCATTGTAGGGAGAGAAAAATATCCAGGTGCATGAGGAACCTGAGACACAGAAGGGTGACAAGTTAATTGCAGTTATGAAAATTATGCCACTTATGAACTTTTAACTTAAAGTGTAAAAATTCAAACACCTATAAAAAAAACCCTCTATTTTCCAGAAGTGAGAGAGCACCAGTTGTGCTTATTTCAGAAATTAAATATTAAAAATAGTTACTTTCAAAATCCTAATGCCTTCTACAACAATATTCTGAATTAACATGAAATGGACATTTAGTCACTTGCCCAAATGTGGATTGGCCAGAATTGTTTTTGACTGCTCTCAGGAGGAAGCTCAAAATATTCTGTTTAGAAGTTGATAATTTTTATTGATGAACAATAGCAAACTCTGAAACATGAATACACCCTGATTTATACCTAAATGTTGAAGTCTAACCCAACTATCAAAACACAAAGTACAGCAGTCCATCATTTAAAGAAAGACTTGTGCATATTGTTTTACCCACCAAAAAAATAAAAGCACTTCTCATTTGATGCTTGAAATACACTCATTTCAGTGATGAACAGCATAAGGAGGAACACTAGCAATATACATTTTGTGTTATTCCTAAAAGGTTGAAAAAACTCCAAATATTGCATTTAGCTAAGTTATTTAGAATGCAATTTGGCACATTTCAGGTCTCTATTTTAACCAGTTCCTGCATCTCTGTACAACCATGCTGGGCTGACACAGCATACATGGGTTTTTTTCCAAATCAGCCTTGAAATACATGAGCAGCCTTTTAGAGAACCTCACACTGCAACACTTACTAGGGGATTATGTAAATCCTCCATTTCTCCTGGTTTGCCAAGAGTAGATAAATAGCTGGTGCACAACAGCAGCTGGAGAGAGGAGTGAGACTATGTGGAAGGAACAACTCTGCAGATATCAAGGTCAGTGGAGGAGGGAGAGGAGCTCCAGGTTGTGGAGCAGAGACTCCCCTGCAGCTTGTTGTGAGGCAGGCTGTTCCCCTGCTGTATCTCAACCCTTGAGCCTTTCATTGGCATTTTCTCTTTCTAGTCCAGCTGAAGAGGGGAGTGACAGAGTGACTTGGTGGGCACCTGGCATCCAGTCAAAGTCTTTTAAACCACCTCACAGACCAATGCCCCCAGCATTTAACTGAAATTCAGAGTTACCATGGTCTGATCAGTGATAACAGCAATGCTAGAGGTATTACAGCCAGGAAACACCTCATCTCTTTAGGATACACTAATGTAAATTTCAATAGCTGCATCATTTCAATAATGCAACATACACTGTCATGTCAAACATCCATTATTTTGTTGCTCAATTTCACCAAATCTGACAAAACAGTCAAGTTTTTTCAAGTATTTGACCATACTTCCAGTGTTTCCTCTACTTCATCTAATAACCTCTGGAGAAATTTTACACACAATTATTTCCTATCCAGGTAGCATCTTCTGAAAACATTTTGGAAAAAAATCCAAGCATAAACTTAATCTTTAAATATTGTACCTTTGTAAGGGCAGCAGTATGATCTTCTCCACAACATATATGAACAACCTTCTGACTCCTCAGTGACTTCAGCAGTGTAGGAACATACCTGTCTGGAAGGTTTAATACAGCACTAGGTTGCTTATTTTGAAAACAAAAATCAAAAAGCAAAGAGTTTAATAATTAACATAGTTTAATACAGCACTAGGTTGCTTATTTTGCTCATTTATTCTAATGTGGTTCCAGTCGAGTCATTTAAATTTGTTAGCATAATGCAACTGTTGTGACTGAGGTTAAGCATTTTTGAGCTGGAAGCATTATTACAGTAAACCAGAAAACCATACTGAAATATTTTGTAGCAAGTAGTGTCACTTACACTAGCATAGGACACATAAATCAGGAAATATGGAACAGTACATTAGAATGACCATTGGCCATTTTTAAATTTAATAAAAAATTTTTACATTTAAAAAATCAGATTTAAAGCTTGAATTGAGAAAAACATTTTAACTACAACACTTTTTTCTTATTTTAAATGGTGTTGAGAAAATTAACCAGTTAAAAAATGTGAATTCAGGAAACTAGGCTTGCTCTGCCTGCTCCTTTTGTAGGAATCCTGCTGTCCTGAGGTTCCCAAGCCAAGACCTGCAATTTGCCTGGTCATTATAACTCACCATTATCATCATTCAGACCCAGCTGCCCAAATTTGTTGCGTCCCCATCCAAAAATGGCTCCAGAAAGGGTTAGGACAAAACTATGAGCTCCTCCTGCTGCAATCTGTGCAAAAGGGATTCCCAGCAGAGATTTTATCACATGGGGAGAGTTCTGCTTTTTGTACTCGTAACCTAAGCCCAGCTGGCCATATTTATTTTGTCCCCAGGAAAACACTTCACTGCCTGTTCAAAGAAAAATAAAAACATCAAGATTAATTTTATACATTTATTTACTGTAAGGAAAAGCTAAAAGTTAGACAGTAACTCTTCAAATACTTTTGAAAGTATTTACATCATATTCAAAACCCTCAAAAATGGCTCTTAACATGCCTGTTTCAATAGAGTTAGCTAAGTTATTACAAAGCAAGATGCTGTTCCATTTGGAGTTCCACTACTGCAGAGGTTTTTAAGCAGAGATCTTGTTGAAGTTCCATCCTCCTCATGCAAAAATTTCCAATCACAAGCTTCATTTCAGCTTCTATATGGTAACACACTTCATTTTCACATACAATTTAAGTGACATGTATTTTAAATGTAATGCTATTATATTAATGATATGATCAATGAAGCACAAAGTTTATCATGCCATTTGATGCCTTATAAAGAAAAAAATCTTTTGGAGGCTCACAAACCAGAGAGCTATTTCTATTAAGATTGCCTCCAAATTAAAATGTTTACTGCAGAACCATTGTTATGATAAGGTATTTACTATCCTGAAGATCAAGACCTTATCACAAAGATATTTTGCTTTTGCTGATGTGATCCACTCCAAAAGGTAATGTCTAGGTCTTTTTTTCCACATTTCCAATAACAGCTTTATCCAGATAGAAAACAGTAAGACCCAGGTCTTTCAGATTTTATTAATTTATTTAAACAGCAACAACAAAAAGACCCAACCAAATCAAATAAAAAACATGCAGACAAAAAACCAAAACAGAACAAAAGCAACCTGCAACCCAAACCACCACTTTTACACAAACCAATCTTCCTAACAAAGAAATCCCATGCCAATTTCAAAATCAATGAAAACAAAACACCCTACAATGCATGTGGAGAACAGAAACAGCTGCAAATCCATCAACTGACAATAGGACAGTGATGCTGTAACTATCTCAAACACCTTGGACCACTGGTGACACCCTCCCTGTTCTACTAATCTTAACACAGGCAGAGGATTTTCTGTAAATCTCTGTTTGCCTGTCCTGAAAACAAAGAAATCTCACTAGGTTATAATGGTAAAGATTTCTGGGCATGCATAATGGCACTGAAAATATCAGTATGAGCCCATGAAAAGTTAAGTGCACATTCAAGGCACATAGAGTCATTATAAACTAAAGAGGAAGAAAAAATTATTCATCACACAACTAACACTTCTCTCACCACAGCTTGCTTAGTTCGTATTTTAACAACACATTGTTAAGAAATGCTGTCAAATTACAATCTTTCTGGAATTTTTATTTCCAGTTTCTAAGTTGCCCTTAACCCTGTCCAGCAGCCACTTCTTCCCAATGAAGTTTTGGCCACAACTCTCCTTTGCCACGATGAAACAAACAAGCAGCAAATGATAATTCATGTTCATTTCAGGAAAACTATTGTAACTAGATGTGCAATAGTCCTGCATCAGCAAGGCCAACTGGCTGTTCTCATAGTTCCAGCAGAAGTCTGAAGACAGATATTTAAGCCTTTTTTAACATTACATTATATTTGACATCACATTTTAACAAGAGAAGCATCAGCAAAAAGGCTTTGCAAGAGAAGGCAAAGAAGGAAGGCACTGCCTACAAGCCTCAGTATCTTGAAATTGCAGATAAAACAGAGTAGTGACAAAGCAGGAGGAAAAAAAGACATGGAACCAAAAAAAGGAAAGCAGCCAAAATGAATTTCAAAAGAAAGTTATGTGAAAGGAAGATGATAAGAAGTCAAAAAGCATAAGAAGAAAAGCAGAAAAACACATTTGTACCTTTAATTTTTAAATTTAAGCTTCCATCATTAAATTGCACTTTCCCTGAAATCCTATCTGTGTTAGGCAGTAGCATGTTAAAAAAAAAATAAATAAAAAAAATCTCCTTTTTAAAAAAGACAAAATTAACATTGAAAACCTCAGTAGAACTACCTGGCAAGAAACCACACAAAGCTTCAGAAGACTTGGACTTACCTTTTGAGAGTGCTAGTGAGTGATAATAACCACAAGCAACTTGAACAATTTGGATCTCTGATAAGCTTTTAATATTTCTATAAGGGTAAGAAAACAGAAAGCTACATTAAGCTACTAGGTCATGGTATGAAATATAAAGTCACATCAAAGGGCAATATACAAGAAGTGAATCCTTTTCACTGAAGTATATATAAAACCAATTTAAATATCTTTAATTAGAACCTATTTAGTAAAGTTAAGTCAAAACTGCTTCTTTTCTAAAACTTTCAAGGACAGGTTCTGTCTTATTTTCAAATTAATGAAGTCAGTAGAAGAACATAATGAAGAATTAGGGGGATTTATGAGCTAGGAAAGGTGTCACAGCTCAACAGAGGAACAGAAGACCAGATTCAAGAAGGAATTATTCTTATTTTCTAGTTTCCAAATGAAAAAGGGTTTTACATTCTTCTTCACAGCAATATTAGAGATGCAGACTGAACTACTTTCAGTTAAAAGTCACTCCCATTTTCATCTCTACCAACATCAACTTAAGTCAAAGCTTCAGTTTACAGAGCTATTGAGTATTGCACAGTATTATAAAGAAATTGCAAGTCTATACAATTGTGCATTAAATCTAATATGCTTTCAAATTCTGATGAGAAAACCAGGAGTTTCTAAAAGGCCTGTGGGCTTTTAAAGTCATTACAGAAAATAAAAAACCTTTATCACTGTTAGTTTTATCTCCTGTTAACACCACGAGATTGCCACAAGAGTTATAAATTACTGGTGTGCCAAGAAATTTACCTGCATGTGTGTTTTTCCTATGTGAAAAACACTGGAAAAGCAACCCTCCAGCTTGCACACACAGGAACTTACTGCCACAGACACTTCCACCACTTCAGTGGAGCTATTCATCCAGTAAAAATGTGGGCTTCAGCTAGCTGGAATGCTTACAGCATTCTGGACCTGAGCAAGTGAATCCAGCTAGCATTCATCTGGACAGCTAGAAGCTGCATTAGTTGATCACAGACAACATTTTTGGGGTGGAAACTGAAGCATGAAGACCATCTAGTGAGCATACCTTCTTCAAATGTACTCCCCACCACTGGCTTTGAAAGTTTAACATTCTACTTCTCTTACATGGCAGTTATCAATTGCCATTTACATTCCTAAAATATCCATCCTACTTTTCCAGCATAACTCTCATTCTTAGTGGATGACTATTAAAAACAAATAAACCAACCAACAAACCCAGAGGGGGAAAAAAACCCCCAAAACAGACCAAGCAAACCCATAACACACTTCTGACATAAACTGAGAAAGGAAATTTTCTACAGCATTCAAGTGCCACAGATGAAATACACTGTCTAATGTATGTTTGCAGTTATAATAACAGAATAGCTCCACTAGTGTGATTTCAGCACATTAAAAAACAAACCAAACCAACAGCAAATAACCCTTCTATTAGTTGTTTTTAACCTGGGCACTCTGATGCATTCCTCTGTTCCTGGCAAGCCAAGCTGTCCATCAGTAGCCAGACCCCAGGCATATACCTGACCCTTGTCATTTAATGCAAGAGTGTGGGCTTCTCCACATGACACAGCTACAATATTCTGGGCATCCAGGGCACCAACATGCTCTAAATAAAACAAAACAAAACCATCAGTTATTAAAAAGAAGATATTAACAAGCCAGTGTTGCTTGAGAGTTATACTCAGTACTGAGATATCAGTGGAATGACACAGAGGTGAGCTCAGAAGTCTGCCAAACAGCCTTGATTTTAAATTATAATCATGCTATTCTAAACCTGACACCCCAAAGTAATCAAACAGCAACTGTGTCTGGAGCAATATGCACAAAACCTGCAGCTTGATCATAATGGTTTCTTCTCATCTTGCCACCTAAAAATGAGTGTATAAACTCAATTAACACTAAGGTCAAATAGATTCCTGTCAAATGATTACACGTGTAGCCATTATGCAAGAGAAAAACATTCCACCACAGCAAATTAAACTCACCTATTCATTATTAACAAAAAGGCCTGCAAAACAAGGCAGGGCAAATTAAAGACTAAAGCCACTGATTTTGCAACGAGCTACACAATGTCCTCTTTATAATGCAAAATACTGTAGAAACTGATCCTAAAGACTATTTTTTCTAGATATACAGTGCATGCCTCTGAAACGCTAACACAAAAGTATCTGTGATTTTTTCCAGTAGCCTGCCTCAATACCTTCAAATAAATTTGAAAAAAAGTGTAAGTTAGATTACATGCTTATCTTTGTGATCAGAAATCTTAACATTTTCATTTCAGCAACTGGATAGTGGAGAAATATTATCAGGGCCTGTCATTAAGGCTGGAATTTTCAACAGTCCCATCAAGTTAAGAGCCTGTTTGGATATTTTTTGCCCAGTTCTCAAATACTTAAATTCTATTCCTGGCACACCCTGGAAAAGCCTGTGTATCATCAAGGTAACATGTGCTGTAAACACAGCCTAGCACATCCTAAATCCATTTCAAAACAGTAGCCAACAGGATCTGCAACATGACAGACACAGTCTCCAAAATAAAGTAGCAGAGGCAAGTTCCCTGCTTTTAAACAGCTGCTCTGATGAAGGAGGTGACCACCCCAGTTCAGCCCATTCCATCCCCCACAGCTCTGGCAGTGCAGGGCTCATTCAGCACTCTCCAGCCCCGGCACCAGCCTGCAGATTAGCGCAGACTATCTTCACCAGCTGCTAAACTAGCCAGGCTGCCTTGGCCTAATATGGATTAAAGGGCATTCACACAATCTCCCTGGCAAGCAGAGCTCTGTGGGGAGTAGGGGAAAGGCTCAGCTGAGTAGTGCCACTGGTGACCTGGAGGTGGGAAGGACACACAGTCATTGACAAAATCCTCTTCAGTTAGCAGCAAGACATTCAACAGAGAGCATCCATCCCCCTGTAAATGAACTGAGCTCCTCTCCAGGCTGCACAAGTGAAAGTTCTCCCAAGGCACTGACTTCACCTTAACAACATTCAGCAGCAGTGTCAGTACCCCAGAGATAAAAGTAGGGAGGAGGACACTACAATCCTCATCACTGTTGTCTCAGCACGTTAAAACTATTTATAGGTCTTTGGCCATTACATATGGAAGCTCAAACAAGGACGTTTTGAAAACAATTCAAAGCCAGAGATTTTTGTTGTAATTTGTAGATTTCAGACAGTTCAGCATCATTTCATAGTGGGTAACAAGCATTCAGAGTAAGTTTGACAAGCTGAGTTTCTATTCCTGTTCATAAAGCTGATGTTTGCACAGGTTTAAAGTTTATCAGTTTTAATATCCCTTTACTCTTTCCCAATAGAAGTCCAAATTAGTTTTTTAAAAGTTACACATCAACTACACACACACAACCCCACACAAAATCTTTACTTGGCACCAAAGCTGAAACTTGGGGCTAAAGGAGAGCTACTACAATCCTGCAGACTGCCTTACTTCTGCTTGAAGCATTTGTATCCACTCCTGCACCAAGTAACTTCTACAATTGCAACAGCAGTGATCAGAACAAACTCTTAGTCAGCCTTTTCAGCTCTTACATGCTGCTCCCAGTCCTGTCAGAAGCTCTGCTCCACATCCCCAGCAGCAGGCAGAGATGACTCACATGCACAGCTCTGAAGAAAGCCCATGTGCACACTCCTCTGCAGTCCCTGCAAGATGTTTACCCACTTCTGCTAGAGAGCTGCACTGGCAGGAAGCAGAAACACTCATAGAGCAGAGCTGGATGATAAAAGCCCGAAGGAGTTTGACACTGCTTCCTTCTGGCTTTGCCAAATCCTCTTACCACAGCTCTGCATATGCTGAAAGGTCTTTTTTTCAGAAGTTTTAATTTTTAGTTCTTAAAGAAAATTTTAAAACATCCTTTTAGTCAGACCTGCTCCACATCACGTCAAAGATGATTAAAAACACACAGTGTGTAAACCAAATATTCATTGCTACCATGCTCCAGGAGCCACCCTATACATATGGTGCAATGCTAATCCATGTATTGAAGCAGGTCACCTCCCCTTGGGATTAAAACCAGTCACCAAGTCTCCCACAGCACACTCTGGCAATAAAAATTACTGGTGCTTTCCAGGTGCAGAGCAGATAAAACAATAGGGGGACAGCCTTGTTTCTCAGCTGGCTGTTCCCAAGTGCCACAAGATGTGATCCAAGTAAAGGGATGTTTTTCAGGTTAGAAATGTGCCTGAACTGCTGTGCAGAGAATTCAGCACATGCAGAGCCACTGGCAGTGTTGGGTCTGATGTAGCATAATCAAACAAAAAATACATGCAGCACCACACATACCCTCCATGATCCATTACTTCTGAACTTACCAGGTCTCTTCCTGGCTTTTTCATGCCCTAGTTGTCCTAGATCATTGCATCCACATGTATAAACAGTCCCATCATCCAGGACAAAAACAGTATGTCTCAGTCCACATCCTACATCTCTTATCCTTTTATTTAAGAAAAAGTCACTTCTTCTGGGTTCTAAAACAATCTCTTCATCAATTCCACCCAATCCGAGCTGTCCAAAAGAGGCATTTCCCCAGCACAACATGTTTATGCTTCTCTTGATCTCAGAGATCTTCCAACTTCACTTTTCTAGAATATCCCTTTCACGTAGCTGTTAAAAAAAAAAAAAAAAGAAATAATATGTAGTTTCAGTATTATCCCTAACATTTATATTAACTTCTATATAATGTAATCTGCAAGTTCACTTTCTATATACCCATACATTGCAATTGTTAAGAGTGTGATTTACTTTCTTGGAGGGCATTTACATCAGCTGTGGTAAAATCCTTTCCTTCCCATTCCAGATAAATCTTTTAAGATGTGCAGATCCTTGGTTTTATTTATTTCTAAAACTTGCAATCCTTTGCAAAGTAAGAAAAAAAATCCCAATGCAGCTCTATACAAATGGCAGTCAGAACCATTCTAGCCAGTGGAAATTACCTCAAACATCTTTTAAGGAGACAGTGCTGGCTAGTTTCTCTAAGTGCTGCATGACTCCAAAAAGCTCTGTGTATAGCCTCAAGATCATCTCCAAAAACAACCCTTGACTCACAGCTTGGAAAAACATGGTCAGCTCTGATCAATCCAGTTATGCAACACTAAGAGTAATATGATGTGTCAGTCATTGCATTCAAATAACTATGAGTCAACTGAACTTACAATTCCACAAAAAAAAACTAGCCCAAAGTTACTCAGCAGTAGCAAGAGGCCACATGCACAAGCTCCCCCATGCAGACCTCCATCCCTAACACCTAAACTGCAGTTACCTGTATTTGTGCTGACAGACTCTGCACCTGTTTGGAAAGGATACAAAGCTACACTTCCCTGGCATTTTCAGTATTGCAGGTGATGAAGAATTTATGATGATGCTTTCACAACTCCTTATGCTACACTTCATCACTGTAGGTAGTTTCCCACATTTTCTGAGCAACTTGAAAAATCAGTGGAAGACAGTATGAAATTGCTATCAAGCTTCATCTGTGGCCATTATTTGGAAGAGAGCACGAATAATGGCATGTGGAATACAATGCACTACAAAGCATTCCATCCAACATGCTGCAGGGTCATAACATAAACTGCCTAAACATACAAGTGCTCAGAGAAGGCAGCCATCAGTCAGCACCTAAGTGTTACATAAACCAAAGAAAGGCAGAATTCTTGCCAGCACAACAGGATGAACCACTTTTCTCTGCAAAAGTCAAAATGCAGTAAACAAGAGACTTCTTTTTGTGATCTCATAAAAAAAACCAACAAACCCAAAAGCAGTCAAATGGCTTCAGATCTATTTCATGCTGTTTACCTATCTCAGGAGACAACACACGATCAGATAGGTCCCTAGCTATATCCTACCATGTTCAGAAGGGGACATCAAAATGAGGACATCTTCGTTTAAGACATAGCTACGCAACAGCACATTTCACACATCTGCAGCAGTGACTGCAATGCAAACTTCAACCTGCAACACAGAAAAAGATGTATGATTATAGTGCTTCAAGATTTCCGTGGTTCAGATTTAGCTCCATCTGCAGTGGGGCAACAAAGAGAGAAGTTCTCTGGAACAGCTAAGTGTTTTCATGGATGGTGAGTTTATTGCCGTTTATTTGGTTGGGGTGTTTTTAAGAGTCAGTACCCAAACAAGTTCTGTACTTTGATCTCAAATCACGGCACTATTTTATGCCGGTTTGTAGCCGTGAAAGCCAAGTCACGTTGTCAGGCTGCTGGATACTACCATCCGTGACGTCAAAGGCTCTACAATGCCGACACCATCCCCAGACCGCGAGGGAAAAACCGCCTCACTCATCTCCTACTAGCGAACAGGGAACGCGAGGGAAACCACCCAACTCCTTTTCACCTAGCAGCTGCAGCGGTGCTGTTCACTACCAGATAACGGTGCCGCGGGAAGGGTCTGGACGTTTCGTGCCATCTCGCTGTACACAGAGCTGACGCGCTCTTAAAGCGCCCTGCCCGCCGGGAGCGGGGCTGCTCGTTACCGCCCGCACCCTCCCGCTCCGCCTGCCCCTGCGAGAGGGACACCGTCCGCCTTTCGCCCCCACTGCGGCACGGGCTGATCGCTTCCCCTCCCCGGGGCGCAGCTCCCCCCCTCGGGGCGCAGCTCCCCCGGGCGCCGCCGCGACCGCTCTGGGGTGCGGAGAGCGCGGCCTCGCCACAGGCGGGGCAGGGCGGGGGCGGCTCCGGCGGAGGAGCGCGGGTCGGCGGCGGCTCTGGGCCTCCGCCCGGAGTCTCCACAGGGGCGGTGCCGGGTGCCGAGGACCCCCCGGCGCCCCGCGGCTGCGAAGGCGCATCGCCTGTTAACGGTCCTAACCGCCTCGGCCCACCGGCCGTCCCGCCCCGGCTGCCCCGCGAAGCCGCGAGCTCCACCGCTCGTCCCGCCGCGCTCCGGCTCCCACGGCCGCCGTCCCACCGGCCCCTCAGCGGGGCCCCGCGGGCCCGTCCGCTTCTCCCGCCCGCCCCGCAGGGGCCGAAGGGAGCCAGCGCCCAGGTCAGCAGAGGTCCGGCGGCAGAACTCACCGGCGGCTGCGAGGCGAGGCGCTCCGGCCCTTTCCGCTCGCCCCGAGGCCGCGCCCAAGCCCGGCCCGCCCGCCGCAGACACCCACCGGCCACCGCGAGGGCGTGAGCGGCCCCAGCCCCGAACGCTGACAGGGCCCGGCCGCCGCTCC